>JANHGC010002735.1:142691-170412 GCA_027560395.1 Boaedon fuliginosus | reverse complement strand
TAAATCGAATTAATAATAATAATAATAATAATAATAATAATAATAATAATAATAATAATAATAATAATAATAATATATAGTGGTGAGAGTGGGACCTGAAGGACCAGATTGGGCACAGAATGTCCTGTGTAAGACATTTTTCAACAGTTGATTTCTTACTGAATTATTTTTAATGTACTAATATTTTTGTGGTATTTTAATTTTAGCAATTTTACAGTAAATACTCTTGGACTTCTTATTGGCAGACAGGCACGTGTTTATATGATTTGCTGCCAAAGGTAGGGTTTGACAAGAGGGACAACTTATAAATATAAAATTAAACACAGTTTTGTGATCATTAATATGTCTATTCATCAGGAGGCCGGGAAAGTAATGCAATGCACCCTTTAGTTCTAGAAACCTGGTGAATTATCTTGTTAAATCAGAGTTCAGAAGTATAGAATACCTGGTTGAATAAATCCATGAAACTGTAAAGGAACATCACACAGCAAATCAAACTAACCTTGATGCTAATTCAGTAGCACGTGGCTTGAGATAGCCTGTCACCACTTAATGAGTCAAACACAAAGCAATTTGGATTTTGTCCAAGAATAAAGCGATGTGTTATTGAAAACACCTTTCCAAAGGTGACTGATAAATCGGCACTGTAATTACTAATTTCTCAGTTACTCTGAAATACCTGTCAACAGCTCAAGGTTCCTTATTTCTGAAGATTAACACTTGATTTGACAAATGCAGTTTTGCTTAAAACATTTTTTCTTTGTCAAGTTAAGTAGTAGAAGATGCTGATATTAGAAAATAAAACTAACTCTTTCCTGAGTAGTCTCGATTTCCTGAAGAAAAAAATAGCAGTAAACCTTTATGCTGGTTTAAAGCTTCTTTATTATTGCATCTTTCTTACAATTGTAAAGAAAAAATTGTATATTTTGTACCATTATGTATTTTATTTTATTTATTTAAAACATTTATATAGCTGCCCAACAATTAACCCACTCTGGGAGGCTCCCAATCAAATTATAGTTAGTACAACTATACAACTACAAACTATTTGTATGTTATCATGATTTTACTATGAAGAAATCATTTTTATATCGTGACTTGGTTTTCCATCCAAAGTGATAAGAAGGAAACCCTAAGAGAATTACCGTAGCAAGTGAAGTGTTTGCATAGGCATTCCTTCAATAAGCCTGTTGATGAAATCATGAATTCCTTAAGATATTGAAACCTTAAATCACATCACTTTCTTGGACATTCCTAAAGATCAGCAAAACCTTAAACGGGTGAAGGGGATAATCATGTTGCAGGATTCAATCTGAGTCGGTCACCAGGACCAGAAGTTTTGTCTTCTGAGCTTTCGGACTCGTGCTGGGGAACTTCTTTCTAGCAGAGTGTGTGCTATTCTGTGGGTGGTATTTATAGTGTCCATTGTATGTGGCTTTTTAGATATTGATTGGGGTGTGTTGATGGCTGGATAGAACCATATAGAATAGCACACAGTCTGCTAGAGAAAAGTTCCCTGAAGATAGGCTCCAGCATGAGTCCAAAAGCTCGGAAGATAAAGCGTCTGGTTTCAGGGACCGACCCAGAGTGGATCATGCTAAAACCTTAAAACACAATTACCTTGCACAAGAGAATTTCTAAACACTGGAATCCTCTGCCTGTGAATATTATCCATCAGAATAGGCTTCCATATTCTGCAGCTATAGGTGTAGTTGCGAATTGGCCAGCACAGTTGATGAGCTTAATTTCACAAAGGCACAAATAACTTCGCCCAAAATAAGTAGGCAGAATTTTAATGGGAAGAATTGGTATTCTTACAATAAAAAACTTTATTCAGCGCATAAAACAACCCTCACTCCTGACTGCCACATGCAATCCTGATTTAGAAATCCTATTATAGCAGAAGGCTGCAACTTTGTCCATCTCAACACTTTGGGTTCAACCCAATCAACTGCAACCCTTAGGGTCAATAGTAAGAAACTGAAAATGATAAATTGAAACATTAAAAAGGCAGAAAATATTTATTTCTGCACATTGGCATAAATGAGCTTCTCTCTATATCTATAAGAACAATAAGGACCAATTTTGGCTCTGTTGAAGGCCACCCCAAATAGTTTCCCAAAGGAAAGAATAAGATGAAACTACATCCTTCTTTCAATACTTCGTGCAGAAAGAAGAAGTCTGTGCAGCTGAATTTTACTTGAGTACACTTGGATGGTCCATGTAATGCATTGCACAGCAGGTATTATTGACACTAGACAGAAAATGAAAAAAAAACCAATCCAAAAGCTTATGGCAAAATGTTATGCACTACATCCCCCAAACCATATACAGTAGATTGTTTGTATTTGCAAAGAAAACAAATGATCCTGGTTTGTTGCAAATGAAGCAGAGTATAAGGAATGAGAACAGAGTTCTAAATGATTATATACAAGTAAGCAAAGAGAAGATATTAATAACTACTTAACGAAACATATTTTAAATGTGACAATCAAATATAGCATACAAAATTGAACAGTTATACAGTAACAACAAATGAATATTGGAAAGATAAGTCAATATTTCATGGTCAATATGTGAAACACATTAAACACAAAGTGAACAGTAATGAAACCTGGCAATGAATTCGAGTTATATCCTTCAAAGATTAATATTTGCAGCACAGGAACAAGTTCTAGCAACAAATGCTATGAAAATGAAGATAAAAAAAGTTGAAACAGCAGAAAACAGAGATTATAATAATAATAATAATAATAATAATAATAATAATTTATTGGATTTGTACCCCACCTCTCTTCACCCAAGGGGAATTATGCAAAATGGAAGATGAGAACCATCTAATAAGCAGTTGAAGAAAAATTTCCCAGATATGATCACATTAAAAAATGGCGCATTATAATTTATTTAAAACACATAGGCTTGATGACCCCAAAGTATTGCTATGACCATAATGTTGAAAAAATGGTCCAGCATGATGATGTTGAAAACAAAGGTGGTATTCAACTGGTTCGGACCAGTTCTGGTGTACCAGTAGCGGAAATTTTGACTAGTTTGGAGACCGGGCAAATAAAATCTCTGACTGGTGCTGCCCACCTGCCTCTGCTCTTAGCTCTACTATATTCCCTTGTTTTTTAGTTCAGTTGATTCGTGTGGCAAGTGGATTGCCATGCCTCACCTGAGCTAAAAAAACAGTTCAGCGCACTCAACAGTGTTCAGTCTTTGAGCCCTATGCGCACGCATAGAATCACAACCAGTAGGAAAAAATTTGGAAACCCACCACTGGTTGTAAACCAATAAAGGAGAATGCTCTCTGAGCTTACTTGTTTTCTTGTAGACATTTGATTACCCTAACTAGGTAACATCATCAGTGCTAATAAGGAGTCAGTTTAAATTCTGGTGTCTTGTCTGTCTGGGTGGGTGTGGCCGGTCTTAGGGATTCTTTGGTTGGACTGTTTACTGATGACTCTTTGGCAGTTTCCTGATTTGGGCTATTGTTTATTTGATTGTTGGTTTTAACCTTGGAGTTAATCTGAGTGCTGATTACTGGTGGAGAGGTGCTAGAGTACATTTATCTTTTGGACTGGCTGATTGTCTCTTTTGCATAATTTATAGATGTTATTAATGTGTATGTGTCTATTGATGGTTGATTTGTCATTGTGCCAGGCTTCTCTGGCATTTTTGAACTTGGCCTAGTCTAGGATTGTCACATTTCCCCAATTGAAACTATGGTTAAATCTGTTTATATGTCGTGAAATTGAAGAATTTTCATCATGTCTTCTGATTGAACATTCTTCAGAAGAGAAGAAATACAATAATATGTGTGTGTGTGTGTGTGTGTGTGTGTGTATGCCATAAAATATGTATAGCTTGCTTATATACAATATATAGTTGCATAAGTATTCTAAACTGAAACTTAATCCTTGTAATTTGTTTATAGAGCACCAAGAACAGGCTTACAACCTAAATGTCTACTTATAAAATATTTTTGAAAATACATTTTGAATATTGCAAATCCGGCGAATTCCGAAGAAAAAAAGAAAAAAAATATTCAAAAAGAAGGTGACAAAAGTAAAAGACTTGAGTGATGAATAATTTGGAAATTCTGTGAAAAAAACGGCTCATGTCTTGATTTGTTGTTTGCATTTTAATAAGCATGAGTAAGGTCTGTTTTTCTGACACCAGCACTTTCATTTTTAGAATGTTAAGCCTGCTTTCATTTCTTCAAAGCTTTGATTTCAGAGAGAGTGCTAATTTTCACATTTCATTGGATGCGTTTGGCATCCCACTGAGTTGTGACTTTTCAAATTTCATCAAGTCACAATAATTTGCTCAGGCCCTTTTGATAGAACACATCCTCTGGGTCACTTTTCTATCAAGAGTCTGGTAATGCTGAATTGTGAGTATTTGGGGACCTAAGAAATAACTTCTACTCACCCCATATTTGAAATTCAGTAGCAATCATTTCTTTTGTAAAATTTCTCTTCATAAAACTGCAGAGTAACGAAACATCAAGAAAAAAGCAAAGAAAATTATCTCCCAGTCTGAAACATGGCATTTTTTTTAATCATACAGGGAGTTTTATCATGCGGGATTTTAGAAAACTGAATTCACACAGCCATGCTGAAACAGTTGCAGTGAGGTGAGTGGTCACATCTCTGGTTCACTGGCCTAGGCCTCTGCTTGGCCTCCTGCCAACCCTTTACCAGGGCCATGTGTGCCATGCAAGGTGGTTCGCCTGAAACAACACTTTCAGTTTGAGTGAAGGTTTTCTCCTGGCCAGGCAAAGCAAGCAAACCTTTGCCTTTTCATTTTCAGGTGAGAACTATTTTTGAAAAACAAACAAATAATACAATAGATTGAAATATCCAGTATTCACCCAACCAGTAGTGGATCAGCCTGCTGCTCTAATATCTTAAAATAGCCAGAGACAAAATTAAAGAATGCCCATTTGAAGAGCCTCGGTGGTGCAGTGGTTAAATGCAGCATTGCAGATTCTGCTGACTTGTTCAGCAGGTTGTCAGATTGAATCCCCAAGCTCAAGGTTGACTCAGCCTTCTATCCTTTCTAAGGTCGGTTAAATGAGGACCCAGATTGTTGGAGGCAATAAGCTGACTCTGTAACTGCTTGGGGAGTGTTGTAAAGCTCTGATAACCCTAACCCTAACCCTAACCCTCCCCTGGATGATTGTGTATGATTTAGATTGTTTTTACTGTATACTTTTGTGCTTTTATTGTTGTTAGCCGCCTCAGGTTCCCCTTGACTGGGGAAGAGAGGTGGGGTATAAATCCAAATAAAAAAAATAAAAATAAATAATAATGATAAGCAGTATATAACATCTGAGTACTATTGCTATCCATGTTGTAAGCCGCCCAGAGTCCTTCGGAAATTGGCTGCATAAAAATGTATTAAACAAACAAACAAACAAACAAACAAACAAACAAATAAATAAATATTTATACCCTGACCTGTTCTAGTATCAGTATCCCTAACTCCCTCCCTCCTTTCATCTTTTATAAAAATCCCAATTGTCAGTTATATTTGCTCTTCCTCCTTACCTATCATTCATTCTAAGTAATGTTCGTCTTTAATTCCTTCCATTGAGAGTCTACCTACTTCCTGTAAGTCTCTAATTAAGTCAATTTCATAAAAACTACAATTTTTAAAAAGTGTCTCCAAAAAAGTGAAATCTTTATAGTGAAATTAATATAAAGATCTAAAGCTGTGTTATTCTACTTTCAGCAAACTTATTTAGTTCTCATTTGATAGGATGAAGCTTATTTATTTATTCATTAAATTTATATGTCACCTATCACATCAATAAGGCGACTTTGGGCAGATTAATGTCATACTTCTCATCTACTTAGCTGTCAAAGTTTATTCTGCTTTGCAAAATATGAGGTTCTTCCCATGTTAACATTCCTATGTTAATACCTCCCTCTTTTCATGGATGGTACAGTTCTTGACACCTAAGAATTAGCATAGAACAACTTTCTTCAACCTAATGTCCCTCCTCGATACTTTGATGTGTTACACTGATCTTTTTATTTTGCCTTTCTATTTTCTAGCCTGCTTGATGGAGTCAATCTAGAAAATAAAATTGGCCATTAAAATTTCACTACTACTATTGTTTTCAATATTATGAGCAACAGACTAGATCAACTACTTTAGATTTGCATACGTTACGGTCTACATTTTTAAATGCTGAATGTATGTAAGAGTAAGCATGTGGATAGATAGATAGATAAATAGAAGAGACTAATGAAAGCCTATTTGGGGATTCCTTAGAATGTACGGGCTGGCAAATCTCTTAAGTGACACTTGTTCTACAAGCCAGAGATTAGTTGTCAGAAGACTGAATAAACAATTCGTTATCCACAATGCTCTTGGGACAGTGGTGACAAGATGGAATGTGACCCACATTCTCCTGCATAGAGATTGACAATTGGCTAGAACAGAACATTCTGTCCTTAGATGGAAAATAGAAAGAACTGATTATATAAAAGGCAGTTCATCTTGGCCTGCATGGTTCTGAGAACAATCAATATGTGATGTATTGAGAGATGACTTAGTAATTTAGTGATTGGGCATGTGAGATAGAAGATGGAAGCTGCAATTGGCAGTTCTGACTATAACAATAAACTCATCTGATCACTTTAAGAAAGGTTCCTCTCTTCTAGCTAGAATAATGTTGTAGCTATGCACATGGTAGGACTACCATTTCTCATCTGCAAAAATCCAGATGGCAACAAGGACTTAATTTCCATTGTCTTTGCTGCCATCTAAGGGTGCTCAAACGTTTTGCAATTCCACTATGTAGGCTACATACATCCCACAGACTTGTAACTGGAGATACATATGAAGTGTTCTCCTGATCCTATACAACCCAAGCTCATACCGTTCTGGTGGCACAGTGGTTAAAACACAGTATTGCAGGCTAACTCTGTCCACTCCCAGGAGTTTGATCCCAACTGACTCAAGGTAGACTCAGTTTCCAATCCGTCCACGTTTGGTAAAACTAGGACTCAAATTGTTGGGGGCAATATGCTGACTGTATAAGCAATTTAGAAAGTGCTGTACAGCACAATGGTATCCCTTGGATTTCCTGTTAGGGCTGGGGATTAGGTCCATTTTTTGAACTGGCTTCAGCTGATATTGCTTGGAGAGCAGTGGTCAAGTCTTTGTATATGTCAGTGTTGGCATGCTATATGCTTATGTGATCATGAATGAACTGATTTTACCAAGATATCCATTCTCTATTAAATGTGCAAGTTCTGAAGAATTCACCTATATCTATATGTGAACAACTATTTATATATTTCCTATGTCTTAACCTCCCACCTCCTTCACATTCCTTTTGAGGAATATATAGAAATGTGAAGTCTAAGCCTTGCTTAGTTTTTCTTCCCATTTTGAATAAATGGACTTAATTGCCAGGAATCTAATTGTACAACACGTGGAGGGAGTTTTTTCTTTAGTATTTATTTTATTTTATGAGGTTTCTCCCTCTCTTTTTTAGCATAAAATCCTTTTAAAATTATGCCTCATGCAAGAATATGAAATCACAGCATTCTAAGCACAGTACAGTACAGTATATGTTGTTGGGGCAACCTATAGGCTTGATGAATCTTGAGCACCTTTTCTGTTGGAGACCCACCTGACTTCACAGCCCAGACTGATTGGGTGAATTTGGGTCAGTGATTCTTTCTCAGTCCAACCCACCTCAGAGTTGTGAGGAATATGGGAGGCAGAAGTTTTTGTATGTTGGCTGCCTTGAGTTGTATTTAAAAAGGCAGGATAAAATTTAAATAATGATGATTTGTAATTCATGTAACAAGCCAAATATAATATGGGATGGCTAAACTTTGCCTTTTGTTAGCCATTTAATTGATTCTGTTAAAGGAAACCACTATTTTATTGCTGAGGTAATTGTGTATATTCCAGAATCAATGTTAGAAAGGCGATTACAATATTAGCAGAGACTTACATACTTACTTGATGTCACAGGCAGGACAATAGTATGGCTTCACCAGTATTATTATTTAGTATATGGCATATCATACATGGACTAGCAACATATATAAACATTTCACCAAGATTAGAAAAGCATAAAAAATATGTTAAAAAGATGTTCAAATACCAATGTCTAGGCCAGTGGCCCCCAACCTTTTTGGCACCAGGACCGGTTCCATGGAGAGAGGTTTTTGTACGGACCAGAGGCTTTGGCTGTGCTTTTTGTGCTGCCTGCATCCCATGGATATGTCTTTGTTTGCGCTTCCCAGTTTCTGGCATGCTGCGGACTGGTACTGTCCATGGATCAGGGTTTGGGGTCCCCTGGTCTAGGCTATCTAACCATTTAAGTGAAGCATTGTTTATATTAAAAAAATCAGATACTGGACAGGAATATTCCCTCAACTTACTGCTGGTCATGATGTGATCTACAGAATTAATTGGGAACAATCTTAGGGTATATCCCGATGTCTCCTAAGCCTTTCCAAAAGGCATTAAATATTGCACAGGTTCCACCTACCAACAATGACTTCACTGACTTATTAGACTCAGCACAAATACGTAGGCAGGATTGCAAAAATGTTGAATTTGAGAAAGAAGGTGGAGCAGGGAGATAGCATGCTTTTTGTATACTAAACATTCCTACTTCTGTCTTTGAAATCTTTAATTAAAAGGTTAATGTAATAAGAGCTGCTGCCTATCAAAGTAAAGAAGGTGCCCCCATCTCCCAAAAAAGCTGGAGGAAGTCTTACTTGAAAGAAGACAGCTTCTTATGAAAGTGCAATTTTACAATTGGTGTTATTTTTTTTTAACATGCAGGTTATATATACTGTATACGACTAAAATTGTTTTAGAACATGGCTTTATCTTTGCATGGAGATCTAAGTTTGTATTCCTGACATAGAAAGTTTAGTTCAGAAAAACCTTAGAATGTTAGAGAGGCACTATTAGTAATGTGAAGAAGGAATAGGAAATTTTCACTGGTTGGAGGTCATATTTAGCATATCAAACAGCTTATCTTGCAGATAGCAAGAAATATTCCAGTGATATGGTGATGTAATTAAGGGGTAATATCATCAACTCCTTTTCCTTAGAATTAGAGAGATGCACTATTTACTTATTTTTACATTTTAAATCCAAAAATCCTACAGCCAAAATATGGCTATTTGGATACCCAACATGAGCAGTGTCCTCTTAAGGGTGCTTTGGTTCTCATAGAAGGACTAAGACAACAGAAGTTCATATAGACAACATTGAGTTTAATCAATGTTTATATATTTTTTCTCAGTATTTGGAGATTCTAAATGGGAGAAAAATGCCTGACTCCCTATCTTCCACTTCTCCAAATTCTTCTTTTACATAGAACCCTGATCTCTGAATCCTCTTCTAGTTTTTCTATAGGCAAGGCTGTTGAGAAGAGAAAAAAACTGACCCCTTAAAGTCCTTCTTCAGAAAAAAGAGAATTCTGGATCTGACCTTTCTACTCAATTCATCCATATCTGAGTAAGTTATTTAAAGTAGACTGGAGTAATTTTAAATTAAGTAGGGTACTTGCAATAGGAGAGAATATCTGTAGTTCATGGTTCAATTCCATTCATGGAATCCTTGATGCTTTCTGAATTTGGCAGTTTGCTTGTAGACATTTAATTACCTGGCTCAGTAACTTTATCAATGCTATGGAGGAGAAAACCCCAGTCTCATTAACAATGGAAAGGCAAACTACTATATATAAACAAGGAGCAAATCGTCATTCACTAGCACTGATAATGTTACCTGGTCTGGTAACGGAACATCTACAAGTACACAGCCCAGCTCAGAGAGCATCACAATAAAATACTTGCTTCAGTAGTATCGCACTGTACATTTTTAAATAAATAACAGCAAACACCGATAACTGCAGTTATTCAACTGATGCAACTCGGTAATTTTTATTGCAACTGGAAGACAATACATCACAGAAACTTTATGGAAGGTTTTGGGAGAGTGTTATTTACAATAATAACTGATGAAAGAGTTTGTCTTTGGCAATATGATTACACATCAAGAAACATAAAATGCAAGTATGCCTCTAGATCAACATTTTTCCATATTTCTGGCTGATTGCACTTGCCTTTTGACTGCTCATTTAGGTAAACACAAATACAACTAAACATTACTGTTTATGTCCCCCATCACAGTTCTCACTTATATTAAAGAAACTGGCAGTTCCATTCAACTAGTACAGCATTTTCAGGGAAAAGAGGAATAAAATCAGAAAACAAAAACAAAAATAACATAATTGGCTTATTGCTGTACTAAATTAACCTATTGGCCAATGAAGGTCTCATGACCCTCCCCTAAAGCATTGATATTGTATATATTGGTCTTTTGATTGCTTCATCACTTTTTTTCTGCAGAACAAAAATATTTCAAAAATATTACAGAAGAGTATAAAAATGTACAAATCCATAATGCTTTTTCATACACACGGAAATCATTCCCTACCCCATCTCTTCCAACATTTGACCCCAAGGCAGACTGAAGTAGTGAGTGTGTATAATACAAAAATGAAACCAGGCTGAATCAATTGACTTTGAAATTCATTAATGAAAGTATTAAAACAGAACTCCAAGCACCAACATTTTCATCTTAATAGTAGTACTGAAGGGAAAACCTAATCAGGGTCAAGCCAAGTCAGAATAAATCCAAAGGTATTTTCAGTTATCAGATCTTTTCCTCGTTAAAAACACACATATTCCAAATTTCCTCTTTCAGCTTCTGCACACAAATCTATTGGGAAAATACGTGTGCAAACCCACAACTCCTAACTTTCTAATTTAATCTCTATCAATTGTCTTTTGGGTGAGAGGTTGGATTTAGCTGCTCTTCCATAATCAAAAGATTGTTTGATAGACATGACTTTACTTTTTTTTTTTTTTTTAAAGCTTAAACCTGGGTATTTGGTGTATATTTATCGATGCTGGGTATCAGGTGGTTCTCATTCAGAATTGGGGAAAAAACAGAGGCATTCCCTCATTATCATTGGCAAATAGATTCAAAAAATAAATTTTGTTTTAAGTAAGTATAGTTTCAAATGCTAGTGTTGAAGAAAAATAGCATAGGAAGCTCTATGAAAAAATGTTTTTAAAACATTTATTTTTAAATTTTGAATATTGATTAGCAAAATACAGCACCAGAAATTGAATTCAAGGATAGTTTTGGTTAGTGATGTAGTGCTGGCAATGCTTAGTTATGGAAGAATTGCACAGACACAGTTGACTTTATAAAAATTTCACATCTACAATTTTGCATTTTGATTCAAGGAAGAGTTTGGAAAAAATTATCCCTGGCTTACCAAAGTCTCTCCACCCAGTTTTCCAGTTAGAACTACAATCAGAAGGGAAGAAGCACGAAAAAGAGTATGAGAATGTTCATATATGTGATAGCATATTTAGTAAATACTTATAAAATTCAACTTAAAAAAAAATCCTAGACCAAGACTATAGATTCATAGGAAAAGTAAAATACATGTGGTTAACTATGTTTTAAAATTCCTGATAGTAGAAAAACAGATGGTCAGAGGTTGTGCATGGTTCTTTCCATACTGAAATATTAACATATATTACATATTAAATAATAATAAAGTTATTTAAATTAGATCACAGTGCTGCATTTATGTGCATAACAGTGTTTTATATATTGCAGGCAGTGTCATGAAATTCACTCACAAACTTAACTACAACACAACCAAAAGTATGACGGACTCTGGTCAGTGAATGGAACATTAAACAAGCCTGAAAACAATTTAGTAGCCAGGACACTGAATTCCACCATGGTAATTCTCTTACTGAAACCAACTTCAACTCTACATAGTCTGGTTTGCTTTTTTGAAGGTGATAGAGAGTAGCAAGAACCTGCTTGTATAAAGGAACAGCACACTGTTTCTGTCTAAGGAGTACTTCCATTTGTCATAGAAAAAACTTCCAAATCACTTATGTTTTCCAAGACAGATTATCTGTACTGAGTGGCAACAACTGCTGACATGTTTACACAGTTAAACATATTCTGTTCTGTGATGTAAGACGCTAATTACCACCCATGAAAGTTTTCAAGTTGCCATCTATCCAATGCTATACAGAAATACAGCTAGGAGAACAATCTCTAGAGCAATTTCCAAGAAAATTTTGCCGCTGGCACATTCTGAACAGCTGATCTCAAATTCAGAAGATTTGTTCCAGTAGATTACTAATCCCATTTTATTTCTGCATCATTTGGATGTAAGTCTACTTTTTTCAGGGAGAAACATAGATATCTTCACATCAAATCTCAAGTAAGTTTCGTTGTGGATACAGACCTCCATTCCAGCACAACTATGTTCAACCTCTTTTATGTTAAAAATTACAACACAGGTACTCAGAAGACATTTTTAGTCACCAAAGAACTGCATACTTTGGAGTGTTCAGAATTAAAGCACTGCTTATAAAGGTTTGTCATTAAAATGATTTAATGGCAAACGTAGATTGCTGACAAGATATGAGGCAACGGTCTGCTATGAAAAAAATATTACTGAGAATTAAATCACAATCCAAGTTGATGCTGGCTTGAATCCAAACTTTATTCCTGCCAATGGGATCCACTTCTGATAACTATTCAGGACGTGTTCCCAGTAGCATGTTTGAGGAACAGAAATGAATTTTTCCCACACCAGAGCTGCAGCCTCTGAAAATTGGAGGACCTTTCAGCATAATGTGGGAGATGATATTTGAGCTACAAAGGGACTGGATAATTGACAACAGTTGTTTCTTCCCTTCTGTTAAAACCATCTATTAGAACAAAAGCTTTTGGTGAACAGAGAAAGCCCTTTCATTTATGGAAGGAGAAATATGGAGTAAACAATTCACTATTTTATAGGGAAAAAATCTTACACATTATTTTGACAATCCACAGTTCCTACAAAAATTATTTGCAGAACGTAAGAGCTACCTCAATTACCCAAACACATTAAGAACAATGTAACAACAAGGTAGTTGCATATGTTACTGTAAGTACATATGCAGATTCTCCTTGCCATTTTGCTACAATGCATATAGCACAGGGCTTCCTGCATTCTGCTCAAGGCCTTCTGAGATACTGTCTCAGATTGTGCTATCTTAAAGACCTTCATACAAGAACAATGCAACGGTGAGATCTACGACTCCTAAAAGCTTGAAGAATTATGCCTGAATGACAATGGGGATCAATTTACTGGATTATTTTTAGTACTCTGTGGGAGCAGAGAAAGACCAAACAGATGTTTTGTGTATTATTGCTTACATCACCCAGTTATGAACATTCCCCTCTCTTGTTATTTCAAAATGCCTGAATGAGGATGGGCTCAACATGAGGATGGATTTCAACATGAATAGAAGTAGTATCTGATGTTTTTAACTTGGGTCCACCTGTTTTATTTTCAGTTTGGCACTAAAGGTAAGTTGGCACAACAGAATAGTGTTGTGGAGTTTGTTTAAACTATTGATTGTAGTTGTACAAGAGAAAAGGTAACTCTTAGCAAATCTTTCATAATTTCTAATAAAATCCAGGTATTTAATTTGCATACTGCTTACCCTCAAATGAATTTTGCCTTATTTCGCAAAGGTATCAATTGTGATCACTTTTTGTATAGCAACAGCTAAGATTAATTGCAGCAACATTACTTTTTGAGACATTCAAATTACTGATGTTCAGTCAGTGGGATACAGTCCTGTTGGAAGCATGTTGCACATTTCTGTGGAGTTTAGTAGATTACTGAGGCAAATTACTGAGGCAAATTACTTTACTTTGGATGGAACTGTGTGGGATAAGAAAACTTCAATATTATAATATATAACCTCAGTTCTCTTTTTACATTACGGTATTTTCTAAATGTCAGAAAATTGGTCTAAGCAATAAAAATTTGAGTTCAGAATCCTTGCAGTCTACAACTTAAACAGCTTCACTGTGAAATAATTATTATATTGCAATAAACAGCAACAACATATTTTACATTTCATCAGAGCCCATGGCAAGATGTATATGGCACTCTTCTATGAAGAGAAAATTCCCAATTCACTAACGTGGTTTCTTTTCATTAACTCTTAAAACTATTGATGTTTTTTAGGCAAATATCAATTCTTTCAGAAGGCGAAGGCAGAAATAGGGATTCTGATTTCTGAATAGACAAAAAAGTGTCTTGATAGGCAATGCAGAGCTTGAACTTGCTCTCAAACCTTTGTTAGCTCAAGCCTGATTTGGCACACATTATTTTAAAAATCTGTTTCAGTTTTCAGTGGATACCATGTTCCTAGAATATAATTCAATGACAGCTAAAGGTATTTTGAATTCTTTTTGAGTTTTTTGCCACTGACTATTCTCAACTCATCTTAATCTCTAAACCTTAAAACATCATCAGTAACATCACTACTTCCATTACTATAAAGCTATATTTATTTAAAATAAAGCAGCTAAGATCAAAAGAGCTGCTTTCCTAATACTATTTTTGGAAGGGCTTCCTAGAATTTTCATCCCACATTTTTAAGGGAAATTTTATAAACTGCAGAATCTGGATTCTTGACAAGATCATGTAGAAGTCATTTGGATCCCAATCCACAAGTCTTAAAAATAATCTCAAGATTATGGCTGTCTATATTAGCATTTTTTGGGGTGGTGGTGGTATGGGATCTAGGCCTTATTATAAACGCCACAGGACTGCCACTGCAAAACAGGTATGGCCATAACAAAGCTGCTTCTCCATCATGTACTCAAAGTCAAGTTGTGAACACAAATGAAAGCCCTTTCAAAACTTATCCCTTCTTGGCATATCTGTGTATCTCATTGGTTACAATCTCTCAAAAACCGAATTGTCCATTGTTTCCTCTCTCCCATCTATACAGTAAATTCAGAGTCTTTTCCTGGAGTCTTAATCATACACACTCACTACTTACTTTGCCCTCAAAATTATTGCGTAATGTTAATACATGTAAAGACAAAGAAAGGACAAACATCTTCAAAAAACAGAGAAGTAGGGGAAGGGGGCTGAATGTGCAGACAAGGCAATATAATTCAACCATCCAAGCCCTACCCGAGCATGAAGTTTTATTTTTTTAATATTGCAGAATAAGTTCCCCAACAGTCAGTATTTGTCCCTGAAAAAGGTTAAACCTTAAAACACCTGCTTCCCAAACAAAATAAAAAACAAACCAAAAAACCAAAAACCAAAACTAAGCCTATTGGCTTAAAAATTAGAGGCATAGCCTTTTCTCTATTTTTCTCTATTTATATGAAAATAATTCATGCTTCATGCTAAATACATTATTTACCTTACAAGAACTTTTGTTATCTTTGAATTAAAAAGGGGGGTTTTATTTTGTACTCCTGAGCCCCTCCCGGAAATGTATCCATGCAATTTGAATCAGGATCAGTGAATCTGGCTACAGTGGTTATAACTGGAAATATATTGTTATTTTTGCACAAATGTATCCTGGCTATTTAACAGGTACAGCGTTTTGAGGAGCACTGTACAGAGTTTTAGTTAAGATTAGGACTTCTTGTCCAACCAAATATATTTGTTTTTTAAATGTAATATAATACTAATGACAGGTTTTGTAGCATATGTATTTTGCTCTTTTCATGAGATCAATTTTTTTTATCCTATCGAAAAGGTTTCCTCATTTTGATCCTCTTTAAATATCTACTCATATTTTATTTTAGATTTGATTGCTTTTCACTCAGGCAGTTAAGAACTCATAGCTTGTTTTCCCATAATATTTTTGCAGGCAGTGCCAATCTTCAGGCTTATGGCTTTTTAAAAAACATTCTTTTAATTTAAATATAGAAGACAATTAATTGATTAAAGAATATCACTAATCCCCCCAACCCCCTCCGCCCTTTTCTCCTTATATTATTGAAACTCATTGCATACACAGTTCAGTTTCCATAATTTAAAAAGTATTAAGTCTTCACATTATGAGCCATATACAGTACATGAAGCTTAAGTAATTCATTACTGTATGAGCAGCTGTTTTAGTGGATATTCCAAGATTTCTATGGCACAAATGCAAGAAAATGCCACTATCTTATTCTTGATTCTGAAGATGGGCCTCTGACTTCCCTCAAATTTATGGAATATACATACATGCACGCATACATACATTCATACATAAATTCTCTCTCCCATTTAATTATAAGGCTTTTAAATTATTTTTCTAAGAGCCTGGCCTGGATCTACCATATTATTCAATTTCTCATTATATAATGTATTTTCAAGTGCCAATTTTTATTCTTCTCACATTAACTGGTGGTATCACAGCGTATTCAACCATGCATTTCTGACGGAACTGGAGAAAGCAATGGCAATTTTGGCTTTTACTTATTTTTGTCTTCATGTAATGAAAAGCTTTTGTAAAATTAGATGAGTATCAGTATGAGTTCTATGGCTTCAATCTCCTTTAAAAAAATACAACACAAATATTTTGGGTTCAAAAAAGGGGGAAAAGGAAAAAAAAGGGAAAAAAATGGGAGAAGAAAAAAAAACTGAAGAAAATATTTTCTGATATTGCCACAAATCATTAGAATTCACCTGACGTGCTGAAACAAAATTGTTTTATAAGTTCAATCAATGGATTTGTTCTCATTTTTCGTCATGTCCTTTTGCTCTTTCTGTCCCTTTGCCGTCCGATTGGTGATGTTGTTCAAACAAGATCGAATTCCTGCCAAATGCAGGAGTGATCCAGCAGCTTCTTTCATCTCCTCATCATCACTCTCGGGTGGTTTCTCCGTGCGTCTCTTTTTAAGAGGCAGTGTGTCACTCGGTACTTTTTTCGCCTTCAATAAATGCTGACGTTTCTTGTGCTGAGAGGAGACCCCGCTATCAGCTAAAGAATCCTTGGTCTCTTTTCGGTTTTGCCGTTTGCTCTCATCTTCTGCCTCACTATGGCTCTCGTGGCTATGGAAGTTGACCTCGCTGCCCTCACTACTGTCCCGGTTGCCCTTTGCGACAAATTCATAATGATCATCAGCCGAAGAAGAGGAAACAGAATCACTAGTGGGTGATGTGCTCCTATGGTTGGAAGATTTGGCACTGCTATAGTTATGATCCTCCTTTGGGTCACCACTCACCAATGGAGAACCACACGACGGCTCGCTATCTGTCCTCATTCGGCAATTTGCTATTCCATTCCTGGAAAAGAGAGAGAGAGAGAGAGAGAAAAGAAAAGCACAGTCAAACTCTTTTGAAAAGCTGTATTTTTTGGTGACAACAAGCAAGTAAGTCAGACATCAAAATGCTGGAAGGAGATGGGTAAACTAGGCACTTTCCTTAGTATTTGTTGGAATCTCAGAACTTTAAGTCATTAACTCTGCCGGCAGCAGTGAGCTATTCTGGACGGCCTGGTGAGGGCAAAATAGATAATTATTATCATTAGGCCCATAAGATTTAATCTGCTTTTCAAAAAAGTCAGATCATTTGAAGGTTTATAGATTTAACAGAGCAGACTCAGATAGAACAAAGTCATATTTAAATTCATTTTGATTCTCATGTAAAACGAAGCAATGAATGGAGATAAAGAACAATCTTATGAATCTGTTTGGCTGTTAGGATATAAAGAAGTAGTTCATTTTTTAATTTATTTATTCAGCTACCTGTCTTAGATACATGATTGCAGGCATTTAGTGATACTTAAAAACAAGATAAAAATCATATAATAAAATTATAAATAGCAAATATAGCAATTGAGAAAGTTCCACCAACAACTATTAACATAAACATTGATGTCAACTTAGTCACATATCCGGGGTCCCAGATTCAACAGCAAAACCAGTGTTTCAAGGTCTTACGAAAGGCAGTAGAGTTGGAGCAAGTCTTTAAACACCAGAGAAATGTTGTTCCACAGAGCAGGTGTCTTAATATAAAACTTTCTTTTCATGGGTCCCCACCAAATGACACCCCCTAATCGATGGGACCCAGAGCATGCCTCTACTACTGGATCTAACAGGATGGGTGGATACGAGAAAGAGTTAGCCTTGCAAGTAACTGAGTCCCAAGCCATGAAGGGCTTTAAAGATAACTACAGCACAGTGTACTGAACCTGAAAGAACAGTGACAACCAGTACAGCTCACAAAACAGAGGTGTCAGATGTGCTGAGTGACTAGCACCCATAAATGCCCATGGCAATGCATTTGTACCAGCTGATGCTTCCAAATAGTCTATCAGCAACCCCCTGTAGAGCGCTTTGCAGTCATTCATCTGAAGATGCTGCCAGTGTCAGCCCTATGCAGAGCACATTGAATAATTGCATGGGACTTATTTTGTAGATCAGAGAAAGGCAAGTAAGATTAAAGTAATTAAGTGGAGCCAGTGGTGGGATTCAAATAATCCCACCACTGGTTCTGTGGGCAGGCTTTGTGGGGGAGGGTCATGTGACTGAGTGAGCATGGCCAACTTAACATCATTCATGGCAAGTTGGGGCAGCACCTTGCTGTGAGTGTCGTCATCGAGTTGGTCATGCCTATTCAGTCAATGCAGGTTTTTCAGCGCAAAAAACTTCACCTGGACTGGGAGGATTTGAGGAAAAGCCTTTCTAGTCTGGGTGCCTCCCAAAGCCCGTGGCTTTGGGTTTTCTTTCGCCCGGACTGGGAAGGTTTGGGGAGAATCCTTTCCAGTCTGGGCGGCTCCGAAAGCCCGTGGCTTTGCGCTTTCTTTCGCCCTGAGTGGGAGGGTTTGGGGAGAAGGGGACAAACTGTTGTCCCCAAGCCTTTCTAGTCTGCACGAAAACCTCCCAAAGCAGCGAGGTTTGGCCTGTGGCTTTGGGATTTTTTTCACCTGGACTGGCAAGGTTTGGGGAGTAGGGGACAAACCCTTCTCCCCAAGCCTTTCTAGTCCACACCCTTCTCTCCAGTTGAAAGATTTCCATTCCACTCCGCACAAAAACATTGCCCGCAGTTTTTTTGTGGTGAAGTTTCCTTAAGAGCTGCTGGGGGTAACACAGCCCCCTTAAAGCCCCGTGCTAAACCGAAGCTTGCTGCTGTTAGTGCTGGACCTTTAAGGGGGGCTGGGGGCACTACGACCTGAAGCTCGCTTTGGGAAAGACCTAAGGAGCTCTGGCCGTCACCTCCTCCTCAGCTCTTTCCCGCAGCGAGCCTCGGTTTAACGCCGGGGCTTTAAAAGCTGATGTGGCTGGGTGCTTCTCTGCAGCATAGAGCACGTCCCATGGCCCAGAGGAAATGAACTTAACGAAGCATGTTCTTAATGCCAGTAAGGGCCATGGAAGCGCTGCTGGAGCGATCCGCAGAAGGCAGCCCTGCCCAAGTGCCAGTGTTAAGAGCAGGCTTCATTAAGTTCATTCCCCTTGGGCTGTGGGAGCATGCTCTGTGCTGCAGAGAAGGGGGCAGTGTTTCTTAGTGATGCTTTGGAGCTGCCGCTGCCAAGGAGTTTGTTTCTTTTCCCCGTGAAACAGACTCTTTCACAGGTCGCTAAGAAACACTTTCTTTAAAGCATCTCTGGCAAACCCCCCCCCCAGCATTGCAATGGATCCGCACAGCCTCTGGAGCTGCTTTAAAGTGGCTCTGACAACCTCCCCCACTTGCCGCGCAACGAAGGCTCCGGCAACACCCCTATTGTCTCGTAGCCGGTTTTAAACCACTGCGAGTCCGCTGAGGCCACACACTGCCCCAGAGCTTACCTAGTTCAGCCGGTGCATGTGGGAAGGTGAGGAGGGATGGGGTGGGCAGGGGTTAGCTGTTTAGCTCAGCTGAGGCGCAGCAGAGCTCTGCAGCACCATCAGCTGACCTTAAAAAAATTTAGGGCAGGTGGGCGGGGCCAGCCAAGGTGATATTTACTGGTTCGGTGAACCCCACTAAATTATCGCTACCGGTTCCTAAGAACCGGTGCGAACCAGCTGAATACCACCACTGAGTGGAGCCCAGGCCAAACAGCAGAGCCAGGTCTTCAAGCTCTTGTGGAAGGTCAGGAGGGTAGGAGCCAACCTCACTCCAGAGCGGCAAGAATGAGTTTTGCACAATTCTGATTTATACTTTAAACCTACATGAAAAGCTGGAAATTCTATGCAAAATTTGTTAAAGTACAACTCCTCAAATTTCATTATTGATGGATACAGGTATTAGTGATAATAGCACCTCTATACAAAACTGTTTTTCCACCACTATTATACTACTAGATTACTGTAATGCACTCTACATGGGGCTACCCTTGAAGAGCACTCGGAAGTTCCAATTGGTCCAGAGTGCGCCGCGTGAGTGATTAAGGGTGTGCCTTGGTGCACCCATATAGCACCTCTCCTCCGCGAGCTGCACTGGCTTCCAATTGTCTTCCGGGTGCAATTTAAAGTGTTAGTGACAACTTGTGAAACCCTTCATGGAATAGGAGTGGGGTAGCTTCGAGACTGCCTTCTGCCACATGCCTCCCAGCGCCCAATTAGATCCCACAGAGTTGCCCTCTTACAGGTCTCGTCAGCTAAGCAATGCCAGCTGGCGGGGCCTCGGTCGAAGGCCTTCTCTGTGACGGCATCGGCCCTCTGGACCCAGCTCCCCATCAAGATTCGAACCGTCCCGAGTCTGTTGACCTTCCAACAAGCTTTAAAGACCTGGCTCTGCCAGCAGGCATGGAATTGAATAACTTCCCTGTAAGAATGGTTGTATGCCTGGTTGCATGATTGTGTTTTAACAGTTTTTAATTTAGAGAGTGTTTTTACTGTTTATGATGTTTATGTTGTTTTATTATATTTTATTGTATTATAATTGTATTTATTGTATTTTAATCATGTTATAAGCCGCCTCACATGCCCCTTGATTGGGGAAGAGAGGTGGGGTATAAATCTAATAAACATAAACATACAAAATGATAATTAAAAATGCAGAATAATTCATTTTGAGAATTTCATTTTAATTCAGAAGAATTTATTTATTTATTTGTTTAGATTTATACCCCACCTCTCTTCCTCAAGGGGAATGCTGCTCTAACGCATAGAGGAAAAATAAATTCTTGTTATCACATTTTAATAACATGATGTCTGTGATTTACAGATGCCCTTAAGTCTGCCACACTTGATTGTCAATGCTGAGTAGATTATATATTGTAGGTAATCACTGGAGGGCTAAAAATACAAGGTATTTCAATGATACTTCATTGAAGAGGAGCTACTTTAAGCTTCGTTATTATGTTGAGTGTTACTTAGGGCTGCGGTTGGGTATTTCACAGCTGCATCTATCATATATCAGCTATTGCTATAAGCTGTAGGGCAAGAGTGGATAAACATTAGACTAGCTGTTTCAATCATGTCATTTTATACTATTCAAAAACAGTTGTACATATAGAATTAACAATCTTGAAATCCAAAGCATTTGTTCCAATATAGTTGTATTAAGCCCAAGGACCAGGACCGCATATAGTTTTGCAACACTTTAGATGAGGGGTTTCAAACTCACGTCATCATGGTGTCGTCATGTGACGTATCTCGACTTTCCCCCCTTTACTAAACCAGGCCTGGGTGTGGCCAGCACATGATGCATCTGGCCCGCTGGTGGCGACACCCTTGCTTTAGACAGAACCTTCAGATGTCATCTAAAAGTTGCAAGGAACTTCTTATTTTTAATATGGTAGAAAGCAAAATTATTAGATGTGTGTTTAATTTCAATTACTAAATTCATTACTAGTTAATTTTACTTAAATTGTATACTATTCCATCTTTGAGTCAAGCCTTTGGCATACCACTCTGAAGACAAAAAATATCGAATAGCAATGTTCAAAGTGTTTAATAACAATATTCCCTAAACAGAACCCTCTTTCTATCTCCCATCTTACTGACTTAATGTTATTGTTGAACAATTATTGGCTTCCTGCAAGAAAATTAAATGGGGAAGCAAGCAGAAAGTTAGAAGCCTCAGGTCAGAAGGCAAGTAAGTAGGGGAGCAAGGGAAGTGTTGTGCAGGTAAGGCAGGGTGCACAAGAAGCACCACAAGAATCAGAGGGAGTGTGAGGGGTGCGTTGATGATTGTGGATGGTGCATGAGAAGCACCGTATGCATTTGATGCAAGGAAGCGCACAACAGGGACTATGCAGGTTGTGGAGGGTACATAAGGGCTGGAGTGCGTAAGAGTCACCATGTGGATTGGAAAGAGTGTATCTATGGATGATAAATTATGCAGATCTCAGTGTGTGAAAAAAGACAAAGTGATTGAATCCCCTTCAGTTAATAATAGCTAAATCCAATGTCATTCATGATTGTGAAGGGAATCAGCTGCATTTACCATGAAGCAGTGTCACCAGTGCAAGATTAAATGATGCCAAATGCTTAAGGGAAGTCATTCATATATACATTCAAAGCAATGTGGCACAGTGGAGAATTTTATTTGCACTTCCTTAAAACCATTTAGTGAGGTTTTATAGAGAAAGCAAATTGAAGACGTTTAAAAAAATGTTTAAGATAAAACGTCGACTTTTTGAGAAAAATAATAACAGGACTCTGCCAGTTTATGAAAAAATGCTTCTTTTTCATTCCTTTTGGATAAAGATGGGGTGTGTGGCTCAACCAGGAGCCTGTATGTTATAGTAGTAGACCACTGTTAGTTTGAGAAGTTTAGTGACATATTTTGATATCTCCTTCATATTAAGAAAAATCTAAAGCTTTAGAGCTCCTTCTGAGCTAACCTGCTTGTTTTTCACTTTTGCTTGTTGAATAAAGAAAGGGAGGGAGAATCTTCACATAGTTGCAAATTTGTGAAAATTTCAGACTTTCAGTTCCCATCCCAGAGTCATTTGCCAAGTCAGGGTCAGATCTTGCAGTCTCATTCCCATAGCAAGGTCATGAAGATATGGTGCCAGGTTTTAATAAAAAATATTGGGGTTGTTTGTTGTGAGTTTCTGCACAGAACCTGGCACTGGGTACCATGGAAACTAGCTGCTCTTGGGGTATCTCTGCTGGCAGATTACAAGAGATTTGGGAATTGCCATCATTGCTTGGTATGTATCCTTTTCATATTGTGCTTTTAAATGTTTGCTTGAGTTAATAATGAAGTTTAATGTTTTTTTATCCACTGATATGCTGGATCCAAAAGAACCAATTTCCTGGGCATCTAATCACTGCCTTAACACTTGGAAAAAAAGATGTACCTAAGCCTTTGCATATTATTAGCAATAAAGGTTTTGCCCACAAAGGCTAAAACTAAAGAGGGAGGGAACAAGGGGTGATAAATTGTACAGCATGGCAAATATTTTTATTTTAACAAACCTATTTTGTATATGCTTAAAATACATCCTCAAATGTAAATTGTTACCTTTTTTTGAACAGGTGATCAAGACTCAAGTATTTTAATCAGAAAAAAATAATAGCACATTGAGGAAGACAAACCTTTATAGAAGGTTCTGGGAGAATAAATAATAGATCCTGAATTAGAAGCAAAATAGATTTGAAAGAACGCAAAGGGACGCACGTACCATCTGTTGGGAGTAACTTAAAGTAGCTATGAGCAGCTGCTGCTGCATGATCTCGGAAAAAGTATACATAGAGGTTAAGATCTTTCCAAAGAGCTACTGTATGTACATCCATGCAGGTGCTGAATACCATTTTGTCTTTCAAGTCTGGATCTATGCACAGCCACGAAAATCAGCAACAAGAGCGTCCTTGCCTTTTTGTGAGTGCATGGAAGCATTCTGGGTTCAATTATGGCTCTACGTTGAGGACTACCTGTATTCGTAGTTTGAATTTTTTGAGGCACCTTTGATGGTAGCAGACTATAGTCGGACAAAGCAATATTCCCTCAAAAGTCAGCTCTGCTCCCAGAGGATCAGAGTACAAATCAATGCAAGTAATATTGGCAGAAAAAAACCTCTGCCAATTAAGAGTCAATTTCACAATAAAAAATGTATAAGCAAAGCACTGCTTCAAACACAGGCTGCATAGTTATCTGCTACTGTAGCCATACTTTGTCTATGATCACAACAAATACAGCATTAATGAAAAGATATAAGCTGTTTATGAGCAATAATGTACCTACAGGTAATCTTGGCTCCAACTAGGTTCTCTGTAACAGTTAATTTTACATAGGTTTCTAAAAATTAATTTTAATATGCATAAATAAAAAAGAAGTTGGAATTCCTTTACATTATAAAGCAATTTCCAAATCCTTAAACATCATTTGGGCACCAAATTATCCATTTCGTTTTCCTAAAAAATAATAATGTTCCATAATTATGCCAAAGTACTTTGTTTTCAGAAATGTATCCTTTCACACTGATGAAAGGCAATGGCAAGCAAAGTAGCATTTGAAAAATGGAATAGGGAAGCAGCATTAATAACCATGTTGCTATTTCATGTATTTTCAAAAAATGTCCACAACATCCTCTTAAAATTTCCTATGTAGCAGCCAGGAAACTCTTTGCTAAGGTAAGCCCTATATTTTAATGTAAACATGTTAACCCATACAGGAGAGCTCTTTTAATTACCCACAGTGGCTATCTCAACTGATCAAAATTATGATGGGTGACAAATGTCAACATCAATGTCACTATTTGAGTGATAACCACCACATATGGAAAGCTGTGACATGGGTGTTAAAGAGATGAATGGTATTGATAAGTGATAAACTGTGTTAATAGTGCCATAAAATAATAAATTGCATATTTATGAAAGTAAGAAAGGAGTCAGAATGTAATAGTTATGAATGAAGGTGATCTGATCATCTAGACTGGAGTTGATGAATATATTCAACAAATTAAAAGATATCAGTTTAATTATAATAAAAAGAGCTAAAATGTATGTCAGAAACTATTAACTAGTATCATTCAGATTGTTGTGAATATGTATGGAAGTAGAAATCAACTGATCAATGCATGTGAATAGTGATCACGGAAGGATCAGGGATGAGTGGGAGCAGAGGAAACATGAAATGTTTTGACAAAATGTGATTTAAGAGAAGAAAAATACTCCACTACAAGATATGAATAATGGATAGGAACAAGATGACACAACACAAAAACTTATTACGTCATTCAGATCCAAGAATAAGAACAGTCACGGGATATGTGTTTTAAACATAAATCCAGTAATATGTCTATATGGCAAAATACAGAATGTAAATTTAAAGGCATAATTAATTTTATTACTAGAAGTTGCACTGAATGTTTGGTATTGGTGTTATTTGGTGATATCACAATAGATCTTGGAAAGAGATGAATGTACGAGCACAGGAAGTGTATAAGTAAAATATATATATTAGAAAAATGAGTATAAAAGAATTATGGTTACAAAATTGAAGAGCGAAAGATGTATAACCTGCATATAATGAAAAAGTAAGAGCAAATATAGACAGGAAAGAACAGATAAGGTTAAAAAATGCAGAGAAAAAGCAAAGTAACTTTGAGGAAATAAAAAAAAGTATTGAAACTGTGCAAAGAGAGATAGAACAAGGAACTCCAAACAGGGAATGGATTTAAAAATAATAGTGACTAAAATAAATGGGAAGAAACTGACAGAAGTTTAGATATTCATTTATTTATCGCATTTAGGGCTGTCCAATTTCATAGGAAGGATCTCATCAAATGGCACTGTTTAATCAACAGGACTCAAAGCATGCCAACCTTGTCAGATCAAATACAACAGACAGATATTACAAAAAAAACAGATAGTCTTTCAAATAAATGGGTCCTCCTGTGTAGAGGTGGGCTGCTGCCAGTTTGCACTCATTCGGCCATACCGGTTGTTAAGATTCTGCAAGTTTGGCGAACTGGCAAATCCCACCACTGGCTGGCTCCACCTGCCCACCCTGCTCCATCCTATCTCGCCTCACCCACCTTGGCTGGTGGCTAGAGTCACGCCCACGCCCAGCTACTCCCTGGCTCATTTGCTCACTTGCCCATCCAGACCACGTGGCCCAGCTGATCTCCATGCCTAACCCACTCTGCTCACTGTGGCTGCCCACGAAGGTAAGGTGCTCAGCAAAAGGGCCACCTCAGGGTGGACACAGCAAGGCTTGACCACCTTTCAGGTCTGGCCCTAGCTATCCTTCTGCCCGCATACTGTCTGTTTGCTCCTTGCCTTGGGTCAGGGAACACACCAGACCCTGGTTCTGGCCTTCCCCGGGGCCTCCATCCACATGCCGGGCCACCGCTTTGAGAACAGTGCAAACGCCATAGGCTAGAAGATAAGGCTGATGGCGGGGAAGGATAGCCTCAGTGGGGAGATACACAGCAAGGCTGGGCCACCTTTTGGGTCCCGCTTCGGCTTCCGTGGGGCCTTCTGGGTACAAGGCCTGAGAGAAAATGCCTCCCCCAAGGGTCGCCCGCTTGTCCATCTGCCGCCCTTGTCATGGGCTCAATGCGGGACCAGAGGTGGAGCGGAGGTCGAGCAAGTGGCAGCCCAGAACAGGGCCCGAAAGGCAGCCAAGCCTCGCCGTGTCCCATCCCTAGCGAGAAGCCTCAGCTGCCACCTCTTTGCTGGAGAGAGAATCCTCCAGCCGCCATTCCTGGCTTGATTCTGGCCGGCAAAGAGGCGGCTGCTGAAGGCCCTTCGCGCCAGCAAAAAGTGGCATCAGAATCCTCCAGCTGCTGCTCCTGGCTCGGTTCCAGCCAGCAAAGAGGTTGCTGTTGCAGGCCCTTCACGCTGGCAAAAGTGGCACGAGAATCCTGCAGCCACCACCTCTTTGCCACCATGAGAAGCCTGCAGCCACTGGTCTTTGCTGGTGCGAGAAGCCTCCAGCCACCGCTCCTTGCTTGGTTCCAGCCGGCAAAGTGGTGGCTGCTGCAGCCTTTCGCGCCGGCAAAAAGTGATGGCTGCAGGCTTCTCACACTGAAAAAATGCAGCGGCTGCAGGCTTCTTGCATTGAAAAAATGCAGTGGATGCAGACTTCTTGTGCTGAAAAAAGTGTTGGCAGCTGCAGGCTCCTCATGATGAAAAAGACTGGTAGAGGCTGCAGGCTAATGTCTCGAGGCGGGATCATGTGCCCAGCTGCAATAACAAGGGCCAGAATTAGCCGCCCACCATTTCCTGCTGCAAAAACCTTTTAAAAAACTGTCAGGCAGCGAGACCCAGCAAGAGGTGTCAGAGAATCATCGTTCCTGTGGCTGCACAAAGGTAAGTCTAAGGCTCTGGCTACCGCCACTTTGGCCCGCCTGCGCTGCCCCACCTTGCTGTGAGTGACATCAAGTTGGCCATGCCTACTCAGTCACAACCCCCAGTGCTGCGCCCACCCAGTTTTTAGGATGAACTGGTTGTTAAATTATTTGGAGCCCACCACTGGTGCTGTGCCATGAAGTATATTATCTATGATCATGTCCAGCACTTTAAAAAGAACAGAAGTTTTACATGGAATACCATGGCATGCCCATAATTGTTTATGTTCCTGCACTCTGCATCTTCAAGAACAGTGCCAAATAGCACATACTCCACTCATAAGCTGACAAAAGTATGAATAACTGTCCCAAGATCTCCCAGTCCATATATCAGTGCAACTGGTGCACAGGGTGAATATATGTGAAGGTCCTCCTATTCCTCTAGCAGAAACTGTGAGTATAAAAAGGCTCAACTTCCAGTAGTTGAAATGTCTACTTGTTCTTGCTTTGTTTGAACTTGACTCCCCATCTAAAACACTTCCAAGCACTGGTACAGGAACTTAAAGAGTATAACCTGGTTAAATTTAAGAGCCTTGGTGGTGCAGTGGTTAAATGCAGCACTGCAGTCTCTGCTGACTTGTTCAGCAGGTTGTCAGATC
>JANHGC010002735.1:106678-118135 GCA_027560395.1 Boaedon fuliginosus | reverse complement strand
CTGTTTTACCATGTTGTTAGCCGCCTCGAGTTCCCCTTTTAGGGTGAAGAGAGGCGGGGTATAAATACGATAAATAATAAATAAATAAATCAAACATCATCACGGCTGCGTCATGTGACATATTGGGAGTTTTTTTCCCTTTGCTAAACTGGGAGTGACCAGCATGTGATGCATCCAGCCTGTGGCCGGGAGTTTGACAGCCGTGGTATAAAGGTAGCTTCTCTGTTTGATCACTCCTATCTCTAATAATGAGTATCAAATAAAGATAAAAGTAAAGGTTTCTCCTTTCCAGTCATGTCTGACTCTTGGGGGCAGTGCTCATCTCCGTTTCTTAGCTAAGGGAGCCACTGTTGTCAGAAGACACTTCTGTGGTCATGTGGCCAGCATGACTATAGGCCAAGGAGCATGGAATGGTCTTACCTTCCCACTAAAGTGGTACCTATTTATCTACTTGCATTTGCATGCTTTCAAATTGCCAGGTAGGCAGGAGCTGAAGGAAGTAATGGGTGCTCATAAGATTTTGAACCCGGGCTGTCAGCTTTCCAGCTGACAAGCTCAGCATCTTCAAGCACTGAGCCATCACACGCCCATGAGTATCAAATGCTGCTGAGCAATTAATATTTACAATGTTGTACTCTTAAAAAGTCCTTCTTGAAATTGAGTCAGAAAACACCAAACTTTTAAATGTTTATTAATACTTTTTTAAAGCTACATTTCCCAATAGCTTTCTGTACAGGCAGGCCAATGAACTCTTCAGTTTTTAATCCTGTGAAAGATAAACTTCTCAATAAATAACAACAGGGTGAAATACAGAGTCTTATAGATACAGATGAGATTAAAGCCCATTTATAAATGGAGCACTTCAAATTCTTTCTTTTATATGGCTGTTTAGCTACTGAAGCCTAAGGATAATAGGTATGGACTTATGTTTATGCATATTTTTATAAAATTGAGTATTCTCTACAAAACAATATTACTGAGTTGGAATAATTGTTTTTTAATCCTCTGAAGCAGATTAGAAAACAATCTTCTCATAAAATTAACCAAGACAGTCCTCCATCTATAAGATGTAAATTTTTCCAAGATTTCCTTCCTACACATGCTTTGTTTGCTCCAAAAAGTATTTGAACCAGGAAAAAAATGTCCTGAAACATTAATGGTTATCAAACCAATTCACATCTTCTATATACAAGAAGGGTTATTTTAAAAATGTACACAGAAAACCCTTTTAGAAAGTAGTAATCCAATTCATTTTAGAGATAATATAAATTTGTTTGTAAGTTGCTTGAACAACATTGGTTTCAGTTCTAGAAGTAAATTGTAAACCAGAGCTGGTAAATTTTTCATAAAGATTTTTATAAAGCCAAATGAGAAAGCTTTCTTCTGCACTTTTCTAGTGCATCTCTTAATTTCCCACATGCCCATCTCCAGAATTTACAGTGTTATGCCAGTAATTTCTCTGTAGATTTAAGGTAAGATCTAGAACAGAAGAACATGCAAATACACACTGCATGGACATATGCATTAATTAAAACAATAAAAAAGTTCTAAATCTGACAGCCTTTTTAGGCAAAAAGAAAAACACTAAATTAAAACGCAATTTACATTTTTCTTCCTATACGATTTAGGTGATATAAACAATAAAGAGAAACCACACTTGTTTATTACCAAAACCTTTTAATAAAATTTACTTGAAGTAACATAAAAATAGAATGTTGATTTTACTCTCTAATAGTCTCTTATATGAATGCTAATCTTTAACACTCATTATCTGGCGGCAAATAAAATGCAATAAGGAAATATCAGTGCAAAGAAATACTCCACTATTCTTGTTGACTCTTTTAAAGCTCTTAAAAACCCACTTAAAATTACTTTATCTAACAGAAGAAGACAATTGCTATTCTGGCAGATACAACTATCTTGCTTTTCTATATGTCCAGTAGGGGGTAGAAAAATCTAGTATAAAAAATAACTCTGGATTATTTATTTCAAAGAACTTTAATTCTGAATGTGATAATTCAGGTTTTTTTTTCTCCTTTCAAACAACAGCAACCTAAGCTGTTAGCTGATACTTTGGATCAGAAAGAAGAGATCAAATCATCAGGGATATTTCTCAGGCATTCTAACACAGCTGCTTCTTCAGGTCATTTTATGTTAAATAGTTTTATGTTAAATTACTTCCAATATTCTAGACAGTTACACCCAAGAAATTTACCCAGTGTTTTTTCATGAAGACAATAACTAAACACCATATATGGCCCTAGTACTTTTTTGTGGACTGCTGTTTTTCTCTGACTGCAAATCAAATTTCAATAGATGGCAAGCATGTGGAAAACATAGCATAGCACTTAAGATCAAAAGATGAAAAAAATAAGAAAAGCTTAATCAAGCTAACCCCCACAAAATGTTAAATGCAACCAGAAAATTGTCCAATTCAGGAGTACAGGAATGCTCAAAACTGCAGACAAAATGCCCCCCAACCTTGTTCCCTTTCAAATGTTTCTGCCTGACAAATCTGAGGTTAGAAAATTAAACTGGAAAAAAACCTCAATGAAGCAGAAAGTGCTGGATTATTCAGTAAGGACAGAAGTCTTTCTTGTAGACTTCTGTTCCTAATGCTGACAGAATGCCCATGGGTTCAATCTGGTCTTGCCAATTGTGTTTAGAGTAATCAGGTAAAATGTTATGTTTTATAAAACAAGCTTAGAGAAAACAAATACTGTTGCTATGTGATTCAAATATAAGGCATGGTAACACACAGTTAGGCATGGGAGACAATGGGATCTGTAGGCCCTGATTTCACCAACAGGTTGAACAGGATACAGAACATTAAAGCCATGACGTACTTAAAACATTGCACTTGCGTTAGATGTCATCTCATCTTGGCTTTTTGGGGGAGTTACTGTAGTTAGTGTATATCAAAAGAATTGGTTTTAATATAACAATTCTTATTTTAGTCTTGTTATCCTGAAAAGAGAGTCCTCCCTCTCACATACATGCTTGTTCAGAAGCAATTTACAAAGCATATTAGGTTATCTGAAATAAATTGGAAGAATGATTCTCCAATCACTCATTAAACAGATTTATTAGCTCATTTAAAGCATTTAGGAGATGTGGCAATGCAGTGGTTAGAATGCAGCACTGCAGGCTAATTCTGCCCACTGCCAGGAGTTCTATCCGGACCAGCTCAGGGTTGACTCAATCTTCCATCCTTCCAAGGTTGGCAAAATGAGGAGCCAGATTGTTGGGAACAATATGCTGACATTGTAAACTGCTTAGACAATACAGTGCTGTAAAGACACTGTAAAGCAATGTGGAGCAGTGTCTAATAGCTATTGCTATTATATCCTGCCTTCCCATTTGAAAGGCTTTCAAAGTAGTTTAAACAATAGTAAAAATGTACTACATCAACTATCAATAGTAAAGGAACACACATTCAAGAGATATGCTGCAGACTAGCACTTGGTAGAGCAACCATAAAGGTCTTGGAGAAGATATTCAAATGCCATGATGAGTCCATACCTACTTTCGACATAGAAACATAGAAAACTGATGGCAGAAAAAAACCCTATAGTGATCAATTGAGTCTGCCCTTTGAGTTTGTTATTTTTCTTTTTCATTAATTTTATTATTATTATTATTTTATATTTTATTTTTAATTTTTGTTGGATGATGGGCAAATGTTTTCAAGCATATTTAAACTCAATTACTGATTATTGACCCACTACCTCTGCTTGAAGTTGGAATCAAGCTTCCACTACTCTTTCTCTTCCACTACTCTTTCTCTTACTTTTGAATTTCTTCTTGTTAAGTTTGAGGTTATGCCCCCATGTTCTTCATTTCTACTTCATAAAATATTATGTGAAGACATAGCTCTCTTAAGAAAGCTCTGATACTGGAAAAAGTGAAAGAAAGAAAAGAGGGTCAGCAGCAGCAGGTTGAATGGACTCCGTTTCTGTGACAATGAATGCATCATCGGAAGACCTGAAAGATCAGGTTAGAGCCAGATCGTGCTGGAGAAAATTAATCTGTGTGGTCACTAAGAATCAATAACAACTTAATGTCATATAATCAAAATAAAACAGACTGTAAACTTGTACTCTAAGGAGCTGTGACATAGAAGAAAGTTAAGAAGGAAAAACAAAATCAAAGCAACTCTATCACCATTTCTTAAAGTTTCACCATTCTTATAATACCGGTAGCTAGTTGCAAAGACATTGGGTTATTCAGAGAACCTAACGTGACATGGCTGCTTTCAAAATAAACAGCATTGCTGTCATCTCTCTCTAGGCATTACGTCTTGATGGACTCCTGCCAGCCAGCCAGTGGCAGTTATTTGGATGTTGTTCTCTCCCCCCATTTCCCAATATGTCAGTTTGCTGAAGCTGGACAAAATTCCCAGCTTAACCAGAAACTAGAAGAGCCTGCTATGATCCTGTTTCTCACAGAATAGAGTTCACAGTAGCAAATATCTCTTCCCAAAACCCTTATCAAAACAAAAACTACTGGCAGCGAGATACCACGGGAAGAAGAAGAAAACACAAGGGGACTTTTTTGAAAAGAGAGAGAGAGAGAGAGAGAGAGAGAGAGAGAGAGAGAGAGAGAGAGTAGAGAAGAAGGCTGAAATGACAGTTGTAAGGAAGAGAATATAAAATGTTTTTAAATTGATGATACAATTGTTATACGATGTTTTACATATTGCAAGATTTTTTTCTTTTTTCTTTTTCCCTCCCCTCTCTATATGTTTCAACTTTGTATTGGCTTAAAAATGAATTTAAAGTAGACATGGGGGCGGGGGGATAATAAGAACTTTAAGATTTTAAGAGAATGAAATTATTGGACATGAACTGAGTTTAAATACACTCCAAGAAATTAGGGAACATAGAAATGATTAAATTGCATGGAATATATATAAAAATGGAATAATGGAATTGGAATAATAAAATTGGAATAATGGAATAATGAATTGGAATAATGAAATGCAAACCTCATCAATGCAGAAAAACAATGTATTCTTTTATTTTATTTTAATGTTTATTCTTAAAACCAATAAAACTTATTTAAAAAAAACACGGGAAATAATATAATGCATAGTGTAAAATGCTTGGGTAAAAGCTTTAATTTAAAAGTTTTAATTGGTATTTGTGGGAAATCGACTATTTTAAAATACAACTGGTAAAAAACAAAAACAAGTAGGTCAGTCTTGTAACTTGACAGGAAGCTTAATTAAAGAATGCGGATGAATTGCAAACAAAGAAACAAAGGAAGAGTGAATGGCTTGAGAGGAAGGGAAAACCAGAAAGTCACGGTGGATGGGATTGAGATTCTCAAAAATAGGTGATAAGGTTACAGAAAGCAATGTATAAAGTAGTATATAGTTCGATATGATAAATGCAAGGTTAATTTGCAGAGACATAAAGCTATGTTGAGATACAGTGAGTGATGTTAACTAAATTGGCAACTAAATGTTTATTCCCTCCTCCATTTAAATTATTTGGTATATTTCTTTTTACTTCATTCCTCGTTTTTCATATTTTACGTGAATTATGTCTGATAAATGTCCCAAATGGAAAATGGCCTCCACTTCAAACATGCTTCTGTCTTAAATTCAACATTTCCAAACATGCGCCGATTCTAGCATTAAAATTTTCACTCCTTGTTAAATCTACACTTATGAGCTGATGTAACATATCTACTGAGAACTATTCCAGGTTATTTCAATTTACCTGTTTTCTGAGAGACACATAAATGTTAACACACATTAACCTTCTCCCTTTAGATTTCAGCCTCAATATTTTAATTTCATCTATATCGTAATTTTCCCAGATTAATTCCTTCTATTCTCACATCAAGATGTTCTGCAATTAGTTTCATTCAGCCCTCATTAGGATGCCCCATCTTTTGATCCCTCTTGACCTATTTATAAAAACATCTATAGCCAAGTGATACTATTACATTAGTTCTCATCAACCAAGTTCTTGGAGAAAAATCGTATCATCTTGTAGAAAATGAAAAAAAAAAACCCATCTATGCATTTACCTGCCCAACCGGCAATGTTCCACACCACACATTTAATTGTAGTTTTTTCAGGTTAGATTTTTGTCAACTCTGTTGATTAACCAGTTTAGATTTGGTTCTGATGACTGTTTTTGCCTATTTCTCTTGAAAAATGTTGATGTATAATGTATCTCTGCTGGCCTCTGGCCATTCCTTCCTTCCTTTGAAGTATTTGAATCATCCCCTGTTCACTTGTTCTATTAAATTTAAAATTCACTGAATATTTTTGTAAACACAATTGTTTTTAACCCAGGAATATTTGGTGTAAACCTGTAGGTTGCATCCTGGGTTTTCAACTTTGATTCTAATTCTGGTTGCTTTATTCCGTGCACTTCTGCAGTAGTTTTACAATTCCCACACTATTTATCTATCTTCATTGTCTTATCCATCTCAGTAGGTAATGCATTTTTGGCATTCTGGAATTACTGGCTCTTCCAGATTTTGTCCATTTGTATAACTCCTTTCATGATCATTAACAGCATTTATTGGGCTTGCCAGAGCTCTTCCTTTTAGTAACAAAATGCATTATTGGGAAGTTTATCTCTGCATTGAATTGGCTTTTTCCCAGCACTATTCCCTAACTGGCTTTCTATGTTCAGTTTCCTCCGCCTGTGTTACATATATGGAACCTCAGTTTTCGGTACTTCTGATATTAATTGGTTCTGATTGTTTTTTATAAATCTTCACAAATGTAATTTTGGAAGGATCTTGTAACCCCTAATAAACACCTTTCACTTAATTGCCAAACTAGCCATTGCTATAGATTCAAAGGGAATGATTGCTCTAGCACCTAGATCAAATTTCTGTGCTCTACATAATACCGGTATTGTTTATTTCAGTGAATGGTATTATGGCTATTTATGCAACATAATCAATAAGAAGAAATTAAGCACAATTGTTATCCTGACATATTGCTTCAGCCCAATTTAGGCAACTTAATTTATTATCAACTTTACAAATCTTGTTCGTAAGAACACTGCCCACTGATAATTTCCCCAAAGTATGAAAAAGCAGGTACATTTTTATTTGCCACTTGTGTTGTAAGTGTTTGCTTTCCACTGAGCCTGACAATTTAGCAGAAAAATTGACAAATGGGTACTTATAAGCAAGTGTATTTGGTTAGTTCCCCTGAAGAAAGAAAAGCTTGGGGAGTCACAGATATAAAGGACAGAGGCTGTAATGACCCCGGTCCTCAAACTATAAATTGGGAAAATATATGGGTTTCTTGTTTTCATTACCTGCATAATAATTAAATATTAATCGATGCTGTTTTTTCACTATAAGGCAAATTGACTGGATTACCTATATATTTACAATTTCACTTTATACTGTAACAGCCAGCAGGAGCCGTAAGTCCAAAATGACCCCAAGAGTGTGCATGGAGTCTGTGTGGGGTAGTCCCACCCCATCCAAGATGAAAGATGGAAAAACCTTGTCACTAGAAGACCCAAATACCCAAAGCCAGTTCAGTCTTGTCTGGGTTGAGTTTATACCCATTGTGCCCATCTAGGCCCAATATTCTCCAGGCACTGGTACAGGATATCAATGAAATCCGTCAGGTAACTCGGGGTAGAGAGTTATACCATATTATACCATACCAAACAATTGTATCACTTCAAAGTAAATAAATATATATTTTAACTTACATATAAAATGCTACAGTGGAGTCCATGGAATTTCCACTTAAATGTCTTTTCAGCAAGGCTGAGAAGAACTTCTTAAACCGAATTATCTCCTAGGCACTGATGCCTGGACTTGGCATAAAATATGCAAGTTTTTTCTCCCTACCAGCACATTTACACACATATGGACTGCCATTTAGGAGGCAGAGAAGACTTAGAAATTATTTGGGAAACTGACCATTCCCAACATGTCATAGCATTAGTTAAAATATAACAACAGTCTTGCACAGCTATATACTAGTTTCAGCTCATGAACTTCAAATTAACAAACATCAGGCAATTTGGGTTTGTTGTTTTACTATGTTGGGAGTTTATTTTGATTAGAATATTCAGAGCTTCACTGAAAACTTTCAACAAATATGGAAACATGGATAAATATTAAATCCCTTAAGAGGTGCTGAAAATTACAGCTTAGGTTTAAAAATAATGACTCAAACACACATTTGAAGGCTAAGAATGATTCTATTTTGGGTAACTGCATTCATTTTTTTTTAATTGCCACAGGAGTGCATTGCATATCTAAATATAGCACAACAGAGAGAAGATGCTACTTTCAGACCACTTCATTTCTACCCAACTGTTAAAATCACTGCAGTGTGTATCTGCCTTGCTATGTGTCATCCAAAATGCAATAACCAGTGGCACTGAGTATTGGACAGAGTGACTGATTTTTGTTATTATGGTACTGGCTCCTTAAAACATTTAACTTTGAAATTTAAACAAATCCCCAAGAAAAAAAATTCAAAATCTGAAACATTATGAATAGAAAGCCTTAGCAAATAATAGTCAATTCTTCCAAGGGGTTTGGAAATGTTCCAATACTAAGGACAATTTGCCAATTTTAGCACAGGGCATAGGGAAAAGCACTGGACGTTTGGTATTCACTAAGCATGACAGGCAAATCCTGATAAACAATCCTCTTCTTCAGAGGGAAAACTTTAATATTTCTTTGTAAGATAGCTGGTATGAACTGGGATATAGATCTTTAGGAAAATACATGAACTTTGTCAGCCTGGTGAATGAATTAGGTTGAGGATTCTGCTTGTACTTTTTTTGCACTTATTGTATTTTAGCAAAATTTAGCAAAATTATGCGATTCCACCCAGACTACAATTTAATCTAATCCAGGCGCTCACCTGAGGAAGGTTGGACATGCTCAAAGTCATTTAACTGACTTCTATTCATAAGACTACAACCTATGGCCTTCCTGTTTCTACCCTAGCATGTTAACCACTTCATCAAAGTGACAGATCAACAAAAATTTTGGCAACAGTGTGAGAGATTGTTGAATCAGTTCCAGTGTGTTGTCCTTGGGTATATGAACAGGATTCATGGGTGAATTTGGACCACAATGTGTCCTGCTCCATTTTGGCTGGTACTGCCTGGGTGGGATCAGATGAGGGACAGTTGCATTTAATATTAATAACTTCCTCAGCAGGGGAAAGGCTTATAAAAGAGGCATTTATTATATATTTCTTCCTGAAGAAGCTTGCTCACTTTTAAAAAAATATTTTCAGGCTACTTTTGAATATTCCATTCATGGTCAAAATGACTAAGAAGGTTCTGATGGAACAATGTTAAGTGTTCCTGGATGAAGCTGTATGCCTAGATCCATTTCAGATCAGTTTCCACCTGGAGGCATGACATGAAGATAGTTTTTGTTCTGTTCTATTCTACTGTACTTTATGCTTCATGATGATGTGGAATTGTGAGCTTAGGTGTCATTTTTTTGAAGAGTGCACTTAGGTCGAACTTTTCCAACTACATCAGATGGGTTGAGCTCCTGAATGTCTGGATTAGATTAGATTGTACTCTAGATGGAATTACATAATTTTTCTAAAATAAGTGCAAAAAACTGCAAGCAAAATGATATGTTTATGCATCCAAGTAACTCCCCTATGAACTTTCTGGCTTTCAAAGAAAATGAGTAATTACAGATACAGCTAAAACCATGGACATAAAACCATGAATGGTATATAACAGCTGATCGAATGAAAGTTTTGATCCTTTGTGGATATTAAGAACAATATCATCTTCTAAAACATAATGTGGGTTCAAGAGTGACAAAAGGAATTCTTCTTCTATGTAACTGATGGCCACTAATTTAGATGATTTTAAAAGGAACTGGACAAATTCAGTGAGAACAGAGATACAGTATTGAGAGCTTCTCGTTTCAATCACTAATGTTATCAATGGCTATCTGCAAAACAAAGGCACCATTCTTAACTAATCAACTGGTAGAGAGAAACAGTTGAAGAGCCTATCATCCTTGTGTCCATGCCTGTGTATTTCCTGAATGCATCTGACTGATTGCTAAGTGGCACAGAATGCTGGACTAGATAGGACTTTGGTCTTTTGTTTGGCTAAATTCTTTACAGCCTTTGGTCTTGCTTCCACAACAACTAAACGGCAAATAAATGACTAGAGTTCATTTAACAGACTCCAAATAGAAAGGCTGCCTGCTCCTTTTCTGAGAAGAGGCAAATAGCTTCTTTGATGCGGAAAGGTTTCTAGCATGCACAGGCCATGCCATGTCTTAGAAAAATAGACTTTTCAACATTGCTTTTGCATTCTAGCTTGTCAAAAGTCAATTTTTACTTTTTTTAAAAAGACACTTTTCTCCTATTTGCTTCACTGCACATAATGCAGAGGTGGTATTCAGTGGGTTCAGGCCGGTTCTGGCATACCAGTATCGGAAATTTTGACGAGTTTGGAGAACTGGTAAATATCACCTCTAGTTGCCCCCACCCACCCACACCCTCCTTTACTCTCCTATATTTCCTTGTTTTTTTAGCTCAGTTGATTCACGCGGCAGAGTGGATTGCCGCATCTCAGCTGAGTTAAAAAACAGCTCAGCTTACTAGCGTTGACAGAGGTCTGTCTTTGAGCCCTCCGTGTGCAGGGCGGTGAGTGGGTGGGGCAAGCTAAGTGGCACTGCAATGGTGAAACCGGCAACAACCAGAGCGACCTTCTCTTCTCCATCCCCCTGGTCCTGCTTGAGGAAAATAAGGGCATCTGGGCAGCCAGGGCAAGCTCCGTGGCACTGCAATGGCTAAAAGGGCAACAGAGCAGCCTCCTCTTCCCTCTGCTCATCCTCCGGCTTGGCAAGTCTGGGCGGTGGGTGGAGGAAACTCCCTGGCGTGGCGCTGCAATGGAGAAAATGGCAACAGAGCAGCCAGTGTGAGGGAAGGAAGCCACTCTTTCTCTTTGCCTGCTGTTTATCTTTCCCTCATGCTGGCAGTTCCCTTTCTCATTTCCTATTGAGCGCAGTGCCCAGGATCCTCTTTGATAGTGCATGCACCTAAGGCCTCTCCCTTACAACCCAGTGCTGTGACAAAGGAGAGGAAAACATCGGGAGAGGCTTGCGGCTGAGGAAAACAAGCACCCCAAAAAGACTGTTTTCATTAGTTTGCACTTTGCAGCTTACCATCACATAAGTTTGAGTGTGTGTATGTGTGTGTGTGTGTTGGGTTGGGTTGAATAAGCCAGATGGAAATGGCCAGTTTCATCCAAAGGAGTTTTTGTTTTGGAAGAAGAAGAGGGAAGGAGAAAGGGAAGAGAGAGAAAGAGAGAGAGAGAAAAAGAGAGAAAGAAAGAAAAAAGAAAAGAGGGAAGGATGGGAGAAAGAAAGGCAGGGAAGGGAGAAAAAGAAAGAAAGAAAGAAAGAAAGAAAGAAAGAAAGAAAGAAAGAAAGAAAGAAAGAAAGAAAGAAAGAAAG
>JANHGC010002735.1:82263-98395 GCA_027560395.1 Boaedon fuliginosus | reverse complement strand
AAACTAATCAAGGAGAGAAGCAACCTGGAATTAAGGAGAAACTTCCTAACAGTGAGGACAATTAACCAGTGGAATAGCTCGCCTTCAGAAATCGTGGGTGCTTCATCACTGGAGGTTTTTAAGAAAAGACACTAAACTAGACAGTCACTTGTCTGAAATGGTATAGGTTCTCCTGCTTGAGCAATGGGCTTGACTAGAAGACCTCCAAGGTCCCTTCCAGCTCTATTCTCTGTTCTGTTACACACACACACACACACACACTTATATTTATACAAAACCTGCGACCTTACTCATAGAGGGCCTCTGGGTGGTGTACAATTCAATTAATCAATATAATTAAAAAAAAAACATTAAAAGTGACTAATTTAAGATTAAAAATTTAAACAAATGTAAGATATTATAAAAGTGCAAAAGATGGAGAATTCCAGATTATACTTGTTTATTTGTTTAATTTATATCCCCGCCTTTCTTCCCTAATCAAAGGGAACACAGATATAAATTTACAAATGTACAAATTTGTTATATGAATAGAAGAAACAAACAAAGAAATTAATATTGCAATAGAGCTGGTAAAACCCACTGGCATGATATCCAGATTTTGGCAGCCTTTCATGGCTGGGGTCTTATTATTATTATTTATCTGCCACCCATCTCTTGGTTCAAGGCGACTTATTTATTTATTTATTATTTATTTATTCATTTTATTTTATTAGATTTATACCCCACCTCTCTTCCCTGGTCAAGGGGAACTCGAGGCGGCTCACAACAGTTAAAAATACAATAAAACGGACTTCCGGGTTGACATCTGGCAATACTGGGTGTGAGTCACACGAGTTCCGCAGATTCGCCCCAGGCCCCCTGATCCAAGGACCCCCCCAGGGGTCTGAACCTTCCTGGAGGAAAGGTACAGCAAAGGAGCGTGGTGGGTGAGGTAGAGGGGATATGCAAATCCCTCTCTTCGCCCACCATGAGCTCTAGCCGGGATAGGATGGGACGGAGCCAGAAATGGCCTCCAAGTAGCCTGGAACCCCCTGGGGAAAATTAGCGCTGGAGGAAGAAATGAAAGAACCAATTGGAAGCTAGACTGGGTAAGCCGAGATTTTGAGCGTGATCACGAACCCCGAGATAAAACCTCAAAGCAATTGTGGTACAAGTGAAAGGGAAGTGAAGCGCTTTATTAGGAAGAAGACTGCCTCAGAACTCACCCCCCCCCTCCTGGCTTGGGCAGAGAGACAGTTGGAATTCGAGTGGTTGGACTAAATTAAAATAAATTTTCTTTCGGATTAAATTGGAGAAAAGTTTGGGACTTAACTATATTTCAGACTTTTACTTTCTGTACCTTACTGTTCTTTGATAAAACAAACAATGGAGAAGCAAGAATGGAGGAGCCCCGCTGCCTTATGGAGTAATTTTGCTGCAATGCTTGGAACCCTGGATGTGATTGATGAAATTGGACTGGAGCTTAAAAATTCAATGTCTAAAGTACTGATTGAAATTGGGAATTTTAAAGAGAACACCGCCCACCTGGTGTAGCAAGAGATACCGGAGGTAGAAAAGGTAGCAGAAGAGGCTGACAAACTGAAAGAAGCAGATGATGACTTTAAAATGGCGGCCAGGAGGTGAAGAGAAGATATTAGAGACTATTTCTTGCGCAGCAAAAAAGAACTAAGTAAAGGGGGAAAATCCACTGGGAAAATAGGTCAGGACAGTGGTGGCGAACCATTTTGAGGCTGTGTGCCGAAAGTGCTCATGCGGCTGCATTCCCTTGCACCCCCCTCCACGTGTGCGCACGTGCAACCTCCCCATCCATTTTACTGCTTTTTGAAGCAGAGCTGAGCAGCGTAAAGAGCTGTGTCGCAGCTCTGGGGGTTTCACGTGCATGCGTGGAGGGGTGAGGGGAACACCGGGGTGTGTGTGTCATGCATGTATGGATGGGGGGCACTCCCCCACGCCATGCATGCATGCATGATCCCACACGCTCCCCCGCCCATGTGTGCACGACCCCCACGGCCGCAACATAGCTGTTCTCGCTGCTCAGCTGTGCTTCAAAATGCAGTAAAACGGATCACAGAGCAGGGGCAGGTGGCCTATGTTGCGTCTTGAAACATTTGAAATCCTCACACATGCCCGAGGGCCATAGGGTCGCCAACACTGGCCTAAATAGACTCTGGCCATTATATGACTATAGGTCTGTAGCTCTCAAAGTGATGTATGTTAAGTACAGAGTCAAAATATTTTAACATATATACAAATAATCATAATTATAAAAAAATTATATATACAATTTTTTTTTAAAGAATCATAGTTAACATTCAAAAGGAAAGCCCGTATGAAGAGCACAAAAGGCCACCAAAAAGGGGAGGGGGAAGATAAAGTAATGGAGAAAGTGAAGAGAAAAAACAAAACAAAAAAGATTAGTTTTCAGCAAGATCTGTTCAAAATAAAAGAAGAAATAAAATAAAAGCTATTTTCTTAAGGAGGTTATTGATTTTAATCTTGGAAGCAAATATCTGGAAATTAAATATGGGAAAAATATTCATCTTAGACACTTTTGCATCTGCATGGACTGATTTTTGCAATATTGTTTTGCAACTGAACAATAACACAGCTATGCGGTCTATTGAAAATTGAATTTTATCCCAGTAAAAATGGAGAACTGTAATCTTCAAGGTGCATAGTTTTTCAAAACCTAAAAATAGACCACTACTGTACTAGTTGCCAGACTTACACATTAAAATGGACTCAGGGTATGTGCTGGCCTGATCCTTCAAAGGACTTTTCTACAACCCAGAAACACAATGCCTTGCCGTTTCCCAGTTCAAGATTTTCTGACATATCATTTCCTTCCTCAGTTTAGGTCAGCTATCTATTGCCATAGCAACGAGTAACATTTCACATACCGCAAGCACGATATCATATAAAACCCAGGCTGAACAGGAAATGCCACAATACACTTTAGAAAGCCACCTTAATTTAAAGGAGAGAGGGGGAAAAGAAGAAAATACCCATATGCATTAAGTAGAGTAAAATACTATTGTTTATGTACAATCTGCTTGCTAATGTATTATCTGCAAAAACCAGAATGTGCTTTAATCAATACATGAGCTTTGCAAAACCAAAACTAAATAGTTGTTTTGCTTTACTTCCCACACAAGAGTTGTCTTATAAAGTCTTATTCATAAAACACTTACTTGCATTTCCTAATTACAACTAATCCCAGAACAGTAAAAAGGAGAAAACTCATTTTTCTCTGTTGGTAAAATTGCCTAAAGGTAGATTGAAAATTTTCACCCAAACTCTAAAGGTAGTAGATTCTTCACATCAGATCACTACCCAATGTCAACCCCATGAGTTAGATCAGATCAGGAAAATGCTTCCACAGAAAAACAAGAGCTACACTTTATTGAACTGGCTGTTAACAGAAACTTGTACAAGCGTGATTGTGCTTTTCTACCCTTTCCGCTTAATACCCCAATGAGGTAGTCCAAGTTTCTCCTCACAACTTAAGGAACGTTTCAGCCTTCTTTGCTTCTTGCCCATTTCCCTCAAGATCAACTGCATGATATTCTACACCAATGCTCAACTGCATCTTAATTCTCTTTTGTGATTCAGTAGTGATAAACATAAGCTTCAGCAGTTGTTCTAACAGGAAAGTTTGGGTTCCTGCCTTTTGTTAACATGCATAGTATCCATGTCCCACCCCCCGCAAGGCAGTATATTTTACATCTGTCAATTTAAACAAAAACAGATAGGACATCATAATTCAATCTGCCCACTGTGATACTCTTCATACTTAATCAGCCATTTATTAGATTTTATCCTACCTTTATTACTTTATAAATAACTCAAGGCGGCAAACATACATAATACACTTTCCTGTTTTCCCCAGAACAACATCCCTGGGCTGGGCTGAGAGAGAATGTTGAGCCCAATGTCACCCAGATAGCTTTCATGCTAAGGTGGAACTCACAATCTTTTAGCTTGTAGGCCAGCACTTTAACCAGGGGTGGGTTTCAGCCAGTTCGGCCTGATTCAGGCAAACCATTTGTTAGAAATTGGGGAGTTCAGAGAACCGGTAAACTGCATTCCTGGCTGGCCCCACCCCTCCCTGCCATGATTTTGTGCAGTTCCATTCCAAGGCAAATCGCACCACTGGCTGGCCCCACCCAGTCACCGCTCACTCCTCCTGCCTCCTCCCTGCTCGTCCCGCCCACCTGCCTGCTCACCCTGCCACTCCCTGCCAGCATAGCAGCACACACATTGTGTGCCTGCCTGCCACGGCCCAACTGACCAGGTAAGCCTGTGAGTCACAGACTAGGCTAGCTAGCTGCCCCCACCACCATCCCTGCCTGCCTTGCTTTCCCTACTCTCTTCCACGTGGCCCACGGCCCCACCATGCTTCCCCGCCCTTCATGCCAAGGGCAGGATCGGTGCTGCAGCCAGCCTCACCTCAGACTGCCTACTGGGAGCCTCCCTGCTGCATGGCTGACTTTCCACCAAACCACAAAGCCTTCCACTGCCTTCCCTGCATGTGGCTGTGCTGGCAAGCCAGGTTTACTTCTCCGTCTTTAAAGGCGAGCAGGAGAGCAGTGAAGAAGGTGTGGATGTTGTGAGGAAGCGCTGCTCACGTGGCTTGGCGAGAGAGCGCTTTCTGCACTGCTCTCCCGCTTACCTTTAAAGACAGAGAAATGAACCCAGTGGGGAAGGTGGTGAGAGGAGGGGACAGCTGGGCTGGAGGCTCCTTCTCCCTACCTGTAAAGAGAGCCTAGCCCAGCCATCCCCTCCACTTTTTCAGTGTGAGGAAGAATCGCCTGCTTTGCGGGGAGGGCACAAGCGCCCCGGCAGCCATTTACACTTTATCCTCTCCATTTGCAATTTAGGCTCCGGGGAGCATTGAGGTGGCGCTGTGAAGAGGGAGCCTCCATTTGCACTTTGGAGAGGCTGTTGGAGAGGGTTCCTCTTGGCAGCAGCACCACGCTCCCCCCTCAATGCTCCCCGGAGCCTAAATTTTATACCTGAAATTGCCACCTTGTTAATAAAGGGCATACCGTATATTATTTAGTATGTAATAAATAAACATCACAGTAGTCAGTAAATGAATTATATATTTATTTATCCAATTTATTGGCCGCACCTTACCACAGGTTAACTCTATAAAGTACTACAAATAGTTTTTGTTCATGTTGCTCTGATCACGCTTAATTCTATTTGTACAAACATGTGAAATACCATGATTTTAAACATGAAAAGTCAGGCAAAGGAGTTAGGTTAAATGAGGAGGGGTGTCTCTGTGGTTTTCAAATGCTTATTAATGGTCCACCTTTACAACATTAAGAAACACTGGTCTAATACTCCCCATCCATTTCAGAGACAAATTATTTTGAAAAAAAAAATGTCTCCCCCCACAAATAAATACAGTAAGAATTTCATACTATAAAATTTTCCCCAACTATTGAGGCTTTTTATTGAGGCTCACTTACATGAAATTTTAAAGACACCACTGATTCAATATGACACCAAAACAGATTAGCAAATAACATCAACAGAAATGGAAGAAATAGAACCCTGTCTAATACAATAAACAAAAGATAACAAGAAACAAAAATAATGGAATGAGTATGGAAAGAATCATGCGTAGGAGGAACATATACATATCTTATATAAGATTATATTTGTGATCCCCTTGGTGAAAGTTACAGTAAAAATAAAAAATGGATTTTTCTTCTGAAATCATGCTACTGAGTCAATAAGATCTGAACTAGCTGCTGCAGAGTGATTTTACTAGGAATATGCAGATTATTTGTGCAAGATAATAAAATACCGTATATACGCGAGTATAAGCCGACCCAAATATAAGCCAAGGTACCTAATTTTATCTACGAAAACTGGAAAACCTATTGACTCAAGTATAAGCCTAGGATGGGAAATGCAGCAGCTAGCTCTGGTTCAAAAGATCTGATGGCAGTTTCAGACAACGCACTCTGTCTCATCACATTCAGTAGTGACAGAGCTGCGTTGTCTAAAATAGGGATTAACATTCAGAGGGCGCGTGACATCACTCCGTCACGCCTGGGGTGGAGCAAGGCGGCCCGGAACTTATTGACTCAAGTATAAGCTGAGGGTGACTTTTCCAGCACATTTTGAGTACTGAAAAACTCGGCTTATACTTGAGTATATATGGTAATCTATGAAAACATTAAGTGATTTCTACAAGTATATTGGAATATAGATGATTATAGATATCATTAATAGATGTCCTTGCATGCATGCCCATCATGCCATTTCTTTTTTCCCCTCCAATAAATATTTGGAAACAATTAAAGAAACATCATCATCAAAACAAACAAAAATATACAGAGATTATCTTTGTGAAATATCGCTGTGTTTGGTACAATAAGTTTATAAAACTGCATTACCAACTACAGCCATGTCAAAAAAGCAGAATGCTGATGATTTGTGACAGGAGACATTTCTAACTAAGATTTATTTTAAGTACAATATGTCTTTGTGTGAGAAAGAGCTGAGAAGTAATAAAAAGCCCCTTTCTCTTCTGAATGTGCTGCCAAGCAAAATGATCTAGGAACATTCTTTTATTGAAGGAAACTGCATTAAGAAAAATCCAGCACAAAAGATGTTTGGGCAGCAACTGGACTTCTTTATATTATTTTGTTTATACCCAGAAATATATATTGATTGGTCTACAAATTGACTTCTTGATATGCTTCATTTTATGCAATTAAAAATACGATCAGAATTACCTAGAAATGACTCTAAAAGGTTTACTATACCTATTTGCAGAGACGCACAATTTATTGAAAGAACCATCTTAAGAAATATCCAGCCTGTAATGAAGTAGAGTCCTAGTTTAAAATATTATTAGGTGGAACAATAGACTAGTAACACTTTTGTTTGCTGTTTGGAAGAAAAATTGGGATTAAATTAGGAATATAGACTTCTAGATGTTGCTGAAGCACAATTTCTCCAATCAGATCTGGCCAAAGTGAGGGGATTTGAAGGAGTGCAATTCAAGAATGAAGTGTTATATTGCACATTTCTAGGCTATAGGAACAAGGGAACCTGACTCAATAGAAAACACTTGTCTTTTTCTTGATGAAAGGTTGAATTCATTATGGCCACTTCAGAGAGAGCAATAGCATTTAGACTTATATACTGCTTCATAGTGCTTTATAGCCCTCTCTAAGCAGTTTACAAAGTTAGCATATTGCTCCCAGCAATCTGGCTCCTCATTTCACTGACCTTGGAAGGATGGAAGATTGAGTCAACCTTGGGCCAATCAGGATCAAACTCTTGGTAGTAGACAGAGTCAGTCTGCAATAGTGCATTTTAACCACTGCGCCACCTCAACTCTTCCATGATACAAATGAAAATCAATTACAATTACTATTGAGATGCCAAGGGAAAATTTTACCATGAAAAGTAATGATTATTGTCATGTGACACATATGCATCTCTCTGCAATACCTGTAAACATTACAGAGCTTTCTTTCAACCAAGATTATTTCCAGTATAACTGCTATCTCAATCATCTTTCACAGTGGAAAAAAGCAACTCACACTTCATGAACATTTGTATTTTCTGGAATAGGTGAAATGTCTTTTCATTTCTGCTTTATATATGAGAGCATTCAAACAATCATCACAGACCCTCAAGTTTATCTTGGGACAACTTTGCCATGTTTAGATGAATTGGCTAAAATATTCTAAGTTGGATTCCCCAATTAGTTCAGTAACCTAAAACTCCATCTCTGTTTGTTTTTCATACTTCTGTTGGCCATAAAAAAGCTTGTTAACAAATAGGACAGTTATGCAACACAACAGTAATTCATGGTTTAACACAGTAAGAATGCATAGAAAAGAGCTCACTTTATGCTATTCAATCATTGCCCTGAAGAGAAAAAGATGGATGTCTATTTAATTTCTGTTAATTTGGATTGTTGTTGCAATGTGTAACAGGGATTGCAGTTTCATTACAAACTTTAGATGTTTGCTAAACAAGTCAATCATGAAAGACTCCAGTGACTTGAATTTTAGGCAATTAAGTTTATTTTAAACCACAAAGTCTCCGGTTTGCTTGTATCAATCAGCAGGATTTGGGTCAAGTGAAATTCTCAATTTCACAAATTTTCAAATTGTTTTTACCTTGGAATGTTCCAAGAAAGAATTGTGCACAGGTATACAACTCTTTATTGGCAAGCAGAGACTTTCACTTTTCCTATAATCTTGGCAGAACTTAAAACAGATGCGCAATCTTCATTACTGTCAATGACAATTAGGAAAAGCTTCCATTTATAAATAAGCAATCTAATATCCTGCAATAAGCCCTGAATAATGCCCTATTAAATGGATGTTTTGCTAACAAAGATGATGAATCTGGGGCTTTAAATTTAGTATCAAGCCATTCAATGACCTGAAATTTTAAGAAGAAATTCCTATGCATGAAAAGTGAATTGCAACACTTAGAGAATACAGTACATAGAATGTTAGTATCATTTCCCAGATTGCTCCAATCAACAAATAGGAAATAAACATAGTCACTGGGTATGGCAATCTATTGGGCCTATACAATACTTTCAATTGCTGCCTGAGATCTGTCATTATGTTTAAATCACACAATTTGCCATTCCAGCCCCCTTTGTGAATTGTTCTGCAGAATTTCTTGGAATGTTATACTGAAAGGGTGACTACGGCTTTTGCCTACAATGGTCAGCTACTGTTATCCCCTCACAAAGTATCACCCTAATACTCCATTTAAAATATTTATATGGGAAAACCAGAGGACTACCTTCCTTTTCATTGACAAGTATTCTTGTGCCGTCCTGTACCTGCCAAATAAGGACGCTTAGGTGATTATGTAGTAGCATTAAGTATTTATTCAGTTAACCAGCAGCAGATACAAATGTAGAAAATGAATGCTAGTATACTTTATAGCTAAGTGCAAGGTAAAAGCTACACAAGTTCCAAGAAATGATGCGGAGTCATGATTTTTTCCTCAGCCAGCATTTGATCACCGTTTGCTTCACTGGATAAAACTTACCACAGTATTTACTGTCGGAGATAGACTTTGTACTATTGTGGACAGGGTCATTGCTATCCAAACTGTTCTTACTGTGTAAGCTTGGCAATTTCTGTAGTTGAAACACAGCTGGAAGGCACCAATGGGGAAAGCTGATCCACAAAGACTGCCATCAGCTCACTAACCTTCCATCTTGGCAGCCAGGGTTGATTATTTGCTAACAACTGGCTGGTGATTTTAATCTAATTGTTATTTTCTTTTTTCCCTTGGTAGATATGATGCTATGCTTGCTTTTTTATTATGTTTTAATATTTCCATATTTAAGATATAGCATACCCAGAAAGACAAAAGGGGACATTACATAAATATGGTTAATATAGTTTTTATATCACTAATATTTTTTAAAAGGTAAACTAGCTGACAATCCTTTATAGATTTCCTTTCTCCTGACTTTACTAAAAAAATCTTCCTTGGATCAATACTACACAATTTAGAGAATATATTTTTAACTTGTATTTTGCAGGAAAGAAATATCAGGAGATAATTCCACATGAACATTGAATCTGTTTTTAGCCTTGCTGTAACTTCTCTGCCATTCACTACAAACATACACACATATTCATACTAACATATTATGGCATTGCTCTCCTTTCAGCAGACAGCAACCCAAGCTCCAAGTATTTTAGTAATGCTGAAATGTAATGGTCTATTTCATTTCCCACTGTTGTGCAGGTCACTTTGACAATGACACAGACAGCTCAATAATGCAGCCAAGTCACTAAAATTTAATTTGGAAAGAAGAGTGGAGGGAAAAGAGACAAAAAGTATGGGGAGGGGAGAGAACAAAATTCATTCACTCTAATTAGTAAGTGAAGCTGAATTCAGGGGTAAATACAAACAGGCAAATCACACATTACTAGAATGGGGTTGACTTTTATGACAGATGTTATAATTAAATTTAAAAGGTTTCAAAGCTACTCTTCATGTCCAGCTCAAACTAATTGTTAGGCTGTATTTAATTATTAGATAAGCATCCAGCCTTCGATGCCATCCTAATGTACTCATCATTACATAAAATGTACAGCAGAATCTATCAGTCTTGCTCTTATTTGAAAGAACTCAGCCAATCCAATAAACGCAATTCTGCTGCTTTTCTAATAGAAGGTTCCTTTTCAGATTGCTGGCATGGTTTGATACTCCAAGCCTAGCCAGGATTCCAGATATAAGTCTACTTCAAACTACCTCTTCATCAGTGGTGGATTTCAACTGGTTCGGCCCGGTTCAGCCTAAACTAAATACCAGTTTGGCGAACCGATTGTTAGAATTAAACTACTGGTTCAGCCAAACTGGTAGCTAATTAAATCAGCTGTTTTGGGGCCTAAATTGACGCGGGTGAGAGTGTGCTGCGTGCACATCACCTCAGGTCCGAAAAACAGCTGATTTTGCTATCAGTTTGGCAGAAACGGTTGCTAAATTTAGTGGAGCCGGTGACTGCTAAATTAGCTCGCACCCAAAATGTCGGCAGCAAGCGAACCGGTTGTCAGACCGATAGGAACCCACACCTGCTCTTCATTAATATTATTCTTGTACAATTTCATTTTCTGGCAGAAATAGACACCTCACGGGTATATGCAGGACAACTGTCAATCATTCATAAATATAAAATATAGACATAAATTGAAACACAGTTCAATTTTAGCGGCCTTTGAGCTATTCATTTTAAAATGCAAGTATCAGAAATCCTGCAGTAATCTCTCTGAACAACTCTAATTTAAAAATTAAATGTGCATGGCTAATACAGATCATACGTAGTGTTATTCTTTCATGTGATCATAATACCTGAACTATTTTAAAAAGTCATGTAAATAATTCAAAATCAAAGTTTTCAAGCAAATCTGCAAAAAATCAAAAACTAGAAACACTGGGCTTCACTTTGCTAGTTACAGCAGTAATCTAAATGACTGCAACCTATAATTATGGGCAATAAACATATATTTACATCTCTTATATTGGCTCCTACTATAGGCTTACAATATATTTGGCTTAAAACTTTAGATAAAAATCTGTGTGATATTCCTGCAAATTATTTAATTTGATTTATTTAATGTCAAAATAAAGAAACTAAGAAAGCATGCATAAAACCCTTTTTCTCCCACACTCTCATCTGAGAATACACAAAATAAAAGTCTAAATTCTCTCCCTAGCTGGGGTTTATTGCTTCTGAATTTGTGACCAACTTGTATATCTACAAGATTGTCCAGCTGACTTGTTTTTGCTGTGAGATGATGATCTGGAATTGCCTCACACCTTAGACATGAGGCAAGGGACCATCCTGTACTTGCCTGAAGTGAAAGTACAGGCAAGGAGCATGCACCTCCTATTTCCTGGGACCTAGTGGGAGAAGATTTTAGGGAAGGGAGCAACTGCAGAGTAAATTAATGGCATGGTGGAATAAAAGTGTTTTGGGGTATTATATGGTTGATTGGGATGAAATAATGAAATAACGAGGTCTCTTTAGATCTCAAGCAGCATTTGATACAATCAACCAGTTTCTTATTGGCTATCTGCAAGAATGTGGATGAGATGCGTTATTCTGCAGTAGTTCTACCCCAGTGGTGGCGAACCTGTGTGTGCTGGAAGTGCTGTGCACTTGCGCGCATGGCCACATGCCCCTGCAGCCCCCTCCATGCATGTGTGTGCACGCGCACACAACTCTCCCCCACCCCATGCTCCTCTGCCCTCCCTTTGCCTTGGTTTGGAAGCACAGCTGATCGTCGGATCAGCTGTGTTTAGGCTCTGGAGTCGCGCACATATGTGCAGGGGAGCATGGGGGATTGCATACGTATACAAGGGGGAGCGAGGGGAGTGGGGGATCACACGTACATGTACGTGTGACCCCTGCTCCCCCACACATGTTTGTGTGATCCCTTGCACTCCCCACCTACCGTGCATGCATGTGTGACCCCCCCCATGCTTCCCCACATGACTCCAGAGCTGAAACATAGCTGATCCGATGATCACCTGTGCTTCCAACCAAGCCAAAACAGAGTGCTATAGAGCAAGGGTGGGTCCACTTGAAGGCAGCACGCATACCCTGAAGGATGGCTCTGCATGCCACTTCCAGCACATATGCCATAGGTTCGCCACCACTATTCTACTTCTTCCTAAATTGGCAGTTTCAGCTTCTGTACCTTTGAGAGGAATGACAACAAACTGATAGTTGCTCCATTATGGGGGTCCTCAGAGCTCATTCCTCTCTCCTATGCTATTTAATATGGGCATGAAACTGCTGGTAGAAGTCAATTATTTGCATTAATAAACTATAATGATGATATTCAGTTATCATAGCTGCAACGCAAGGTGAGTATGCTGTGGGAACTCTGACCTAATCTCTAGAGATGTGAGGGCTTAGAAGGGTTAAAAAAATATCAGATTAAACCCTTGCATTGTATAGTCACTGTTTGTCAGTGATACATCTGACTCAATCACACCTCCAGTTTTAGCTCTAGATGAGGTTCTATTTCCCTTAAAAGAATAGGTCTGGGCTTGGAGTGGCTCAGAGCTCTTGGCAAAAGGAAGTGAAAGCTATGTATGGAAGCTATTCAGAACCTGGCTTGTTCTGCACTATACTTGGGTGTCTGTAATTATTTAGGTAATTATCATTCCTTGTCTTGTTAAAAAAATAATTTATATTTTGTTTATAGCCATTTAGTTGTTGTAAGCCACCTCAAGTGGTTGAAAATGGAAATAAAAACTACGGTTATTTCCCTAACTATTATTAGTTGCTAGGTCGTGTCCGATTCATCACGACCCCATGGACAATGTTCCTCCAGGCCTTCCTGTCCTCTACCATCACTCGGAGTCCATTTAAGTTCACACCGACTGCTTCAGTGACTCCATCCAGCCACCTCATTCTCTGTCGCCCCCTTCTTCTTTTGCCCTCAATCTTTCCCAGCATTAGGCTCTTCTCCAGTGAGTCCTTCCTTCTCATTTGGTGGCCAAGTATTTAAGTTTCATCTTCAGGATCTGGGCTTCTAAAGAGCAGTCAGGGTTGATCTCCTTTAGGACTGACCAGTTTGATTGCCTTGCATTCCAAGGGACTCGCAAGAGTCTTCTCCAGCACCATAGTTCAAAAGCCTCAATTTTGTGACGCTCAGCCTTCCTTATGGTCCAACTTTCACAGCCATACATTGCAACTGGGAAAAATCATAACTATATTCATTTTTCCTATATTTTCCCTATATTTCCTAACTATATTCATTTTTAAAGAGGAAGATATAAAACAACAAGCAAAGCAACAAGATACTGTAAATAGTTAAGACAGATTTGCATACCATCATTACAAGAAAAACAATGCTGCCAAGACGACTGGTACTCTGATATACAAAGTGATTGTTTGTTTTGTAATGTTTACAATGACTTCTAGCTCACTATTATGTTTTATAAAAATAGCAAGCTTCAACATGTTATACACATTGCATGATGTTTAAGTCAGAGAGCCTGAAAAGGGAGTCATAGAAATAAGTTATTAGATCAGAGAAACAAAGGATCAACAAAGCAGTGACCTTAAAACAACAAAGGAACAAAATCTATCTCCAAAAGTTTAGATTAATAATTTTATCACATTGCATCCTTTTAGTTTATGATAGCAAATTCATACAGCAATCCATAGCTTGATTCTTTCTAGGAAGATAACTAATCATCTACCCAGACTTTATCAATCTTAATTTGCAAAAAAGAAGAGCATAGGGAACAAGCTACCGAAAGGCAAAAATAGCTTATTTTCCAACAGAGCAAGTGCTAAAGCATTCATTAGAAAACTTCTCTCTATAGGATTTTAGCCACTTAAGTCTCCAGGATTTATCACATTACCAATATATACCAAGTTACTTCTTCCCCTCAGCATCCCCTGGGCACATGTAATTTTGAAAGACGTTGTAGATCTATTACAAAATTCTTGGCATTCTCATTAGAAGCTAATTCCGGGATTTTGGGGGAGAAGCCAAACAATTAAAACTAATATTAAAAACAAATCTAGAATTGTAGTAAAGGTTATGTTTCCAAAGAGAATCATAGGATAACTGTATTTCATTTAAAATAAAAATTCCAATCACTGACTCTATTTTCAATTTGGAAATCTCATTGTACTACAAGATTTAGCTGTCTAAAGTTCATATGATAGTGTGTAGCCATGAGACCAACTTTATAAAATATCCACCGCGGTCGAGTTGCTGCAAGGCAATTCTCTATTTGAAGGTGACTTCTATATGAAAGATTGTCAAACTGAAGTTAGTTTAAAGAGAAAAAAGAGAGAGCAAAATTTTTGTGAATATTCACCTAGAAATCCAAGAAGGCAAACTATAAACTTGGCCATAATCTTCTCTATTGTGATGAAATGTATAGCATTTCTAATTAAATAACAGTGATAAATTCTCTATGTATAGGTAAACATTATGCAAACTTTCATCTTCGTTTTAAATGATTCCTTTCTCTGTTTGAGATTATGCATAAATAGCCAAAGTTTATATAATGTGTCAATGTTGATCAAAGGAGTATAATTTATTATTTAGTATTATCTAAATTATATATTTCTCCCATTACAGAACACAAAGTGTTTCACGTTTGCCAGGTGGTCTCCCATCTAAACACTGATCAGTAGTATACCTGTTAATCTTCATCAAACCAGATGCCCTTTTTTCCCTTGAGTCAAGCACTGTAGGAGAGAGACTGGAAAAGGCAGGGGGAGGAGTCAAGCAAGGAATAGGTTTAGAGTCTATGCAGTCACAAAAGACAAATCTTCCTACTAGGAATACTATCGGATGGATACAAAAAAGAAGAAATATATTTAATAGTACATATTACAACAGCAGCCAGACTTCTATATGCATAAAACTGGAAAAAAGAAAATTCACCAACTGATGGAAATATATAAAATAAGAAAAATAATGGATTGTGCAAAACTAGATAGACTCAGAATGCTACTCAAAGACAAAGGGAAACATACTATTATTCAACTTGGGGTAGATGGTATTTGTGGTTAGAGAGTAGAAAAAGAAGTTAAAAAGATATCTTGAAAGGGTGTAGAATGTATTAAGGAGTATAGAACATATGTATGTATTTATTAAATCTTGTTGATATGTAACTATAGATAAGGATGTAAAGACCAAACACTATTACCGATTTTACAATTGTATATACTTTTAAATAATAAAATCAATTTTAAAAAAAGACAAATTGCCCTTGAATGCTGTTGAAAGTTATCTAACTTTATCCAGGTACAAACTGGTAATTGAGAAGATTGTGTGCATAGGCTTGAGCAATAAATCAGTAAATTTGAATCCCTTGTGTGTGGATCTGGTTCTTTGTGCTTGACAGCATCTGGAATTTAATATCAAAATATAATAATATTTCTCCTCCACCCCTAAATCGCAGAAGACTTTCTGACAAAGGGATAATACTGAGATATCCCATTAAGAAATTGGGTATTATCACTATAAAATAAATCATTTTTATTTTATCCAATTTGCTAAAACAGCTATGTCTGGAAGTTGAGTCATGGCAACTGGACTATTCTTTTTTTCTTTTTGTTTGAAACATTTTGGTGCTTAACTTTTTCAGTCTACTTGGATAAGTAGCTAAACATTTCACACCAAAAAAGAAAAGTCCAATTGCCATGGCTCAACATCCAGATAGGTCTACTGGGAAGATTGAGAATCTTCAATACATAACAGCTGTATTTCTCCAATACAGATAATCCTCACTTAACAATCACAATTGGGACTGGCAACTCCATCACTAAGTAACCCAGTCTCCTCTTTCCTTTTCTGCCTGGAAACTTTAGTCCCCTCAAGTGTCAAATTTCTGAAATCACAACATCTCAAATCTCTTGTCAAGGTTCCAACTAACAAATCCAAGCAAATCAGAACTCTGAGGCCACACACTTCCACAAAAAACTTCTTTATTGGGTAAATCATATTGGCACATTTTGTTGAAAACCAACTCTGAATCTTTCCCGCGGTTTCAGTATAATTAAAATCAGTAATCACCTCTTCCCCCAGGGTCACTGGTCACATTGGCCAGTTAGATTAATTGGCAGGCT
>JANHGC010002735.1:68788-80736 GCA_027560395.1 Boaedon fuliginosus | reverse complement strand
AGAAATGTTATTGAAATGATGAAGATACTGGAATGCTATGATCATCGTATACTTAAAATTTGTAATCTCCAGCAGAGCAAAGCTTGGAAATGAGATGATGTTTTATTTTATGTAACAAAAAATAAAAATTATAATTGAAAAAAAAAAAAGGTGCCAGGATAGAAACTGGGAGACCATGAGTTCTAGTCCTGCCTTAGGCATGAAAGCTAGCTTGGTGACTTTGGGCCAGTTATTCTCAATAATCTACTTCACAAGATTGTTACTGTAGGAAAAGCAGTGGGGTAAAGAATGTAGTGTATGCCACCTTAAGTGATTTACAAAAATAATAAAGGTGGGATAGAAGTAAATAAACAAACTGCAGAAGGCAGTACAATCCAAAACATTATGGAAAATTATAGTCACAACACTGCACTTAGAATGCAAAGCTAAAGACAAAGGTACCCACTCCAAGGGAAACAAAGACAACACATGAGAAATTAAGGGGATCCTCTAATTAGGAACCTGCATCTTCTGAGCTGCTGCCAGCAACAGACTTCTATAGTTTTTAATGTTTTAAGTTTATTTATTTTAGTTGACCGAGTTAATTATATATTGTTAGTAGTTGGGGCAGTTTACTTATTCTTTTTATGGTAAAATGGTTACATGTTGGGCGTTCCACTGTTCCCTTAAACTTAAAGGCAACTAGTTTTTGTGTCTGCTTTCTATTTTTGTACATTTTAACTCAATTGATATTCTTTTATTTCTGTTCTGTGTTTAATTTCTAAGTGTATCAACAATAACACTCCCATATCAAAAAGAATTATTTTGATAAATTAGCTTAAAAAAGCATAAACCATTGTATGGGTATGCACTGGGTAAAAATACTACATTCAGTTTCTACAAAATGTATCTCTGCTCTTTCATGTTCTAACTATATCATTTTATTAGCTGCTTTATGTCCCCTTTAGATTACTACATCCTAAAGGATGGGCATAATGAGAATGAGGGGACACTGTCATCAGCAAAACTTACTTTTCGGGGTACACTTCAGGAAAACAAGAGGGTTTGGGTTTTTTTTTGCTGAACATCATACTCAGTTTACTACAGCCCAAACACACCCAGTCTAACATTTATAGTGCACTCTGACCTATCCTGAGGTACTATACTACTCCCCTCAGTTGTCAAGGCTAAGTAAACAAATGGTAAACTTTGCCCTGAGGAATTTTAACCGGGAATAAGCCATTCATTTGATACACAAACAAAACTAGTTAAATTTCTGAAACACGCTAAAATATTTCTCCCATATTCAAATTAACTATGTATCAATTTGATAAGTGGATACTAATTTTCAAATGATGAAAAATTAATAAATGCCAGCATTACACACTGCCTTAATACATTTTCCTGCTTTGCAACATGAAAAGAGACAGTGTCTTTGTTTTTATGGCAGTCTACTCTTTTGTCTTACTTTTCCCAGGAGCTAAAAATGCTGTTGCTATAAACTACCCTGTCTCATAACACTCAGTTTTCACCTTTGCTCTGTAGGGTAAATATGGATTGAAAAGAGACTCTTACAGCACTGCTGGAGGAAGACAGAGTTAACCGAGCTATAGAATAGAACCTATATCAGACTTAACTTGGGGCAATACGGGTGTAAAAGTGTACTTCCTTTTCTGCCCTTATTGCATCTTCTATAGGATTTATTTCACTTGGTGAAAATGCTGGCCTAAAACCCAGGAGACTGTTCTAGTTCTCTCTTAGGAATGAAACCCACTTCGGCTTGGAATTGGACTCTGAATCAGCAAACACTTTAGAAGTAGTGACTGAGACACATGAGCCTTGTTATCTGGAAGGAGTCTGAGCCAATTGATCCTGAGGAAATGAGCTTGGCCTATGCTTCTGAACCATGCTGCTCTTGGTTGTTTAAGGTCTCCCAAGAGGTGACCAGTGGTTGGGTCCAAGTTAATTTCCTCTTTGAGAATGGTATTGCCTGCCTTGAAGTAGGCAGTGGTGTGTCGTCTCCTTAAGATGCCAACTTTGGACCTAAACTATTAAACAACTTTTGTCTAGTCTACAAATTCCCCTTTTTGGAGGTTATTGAGACAGTGGTTGGTGCTCAGCTTCAGGGGACCCTGGATGAAATGGATTATCTAGACCCTTTTCACTTTGGGTTCAGGTGAGGGTAGAGTACTAAGATAGCATTGGTTGTAAATGTGGATGACCTCTGGAGGGCTCAGGACAGGTGTGATGCAGCCATCCTGGCTCTCCCGCATCTCTCAGTGGCTTCTGATACCATCAACCATATCCTTCTGGACTATTTACAGAGATTGGGAGTAACATACATTGTTTTGCACCTTACTGCCTTTCTCTGGATATGGTTCAAATTGGTGTGTGTTGGGGGGAAGGTCTAGGATCTACAGTGCCTCAGGGCTTAGACCTCTCATTTCTCCCTTTGACATATACATGAAACTGATGGATGAGATAATTCGACCCCACAGATATATATACTGATGATATGCAGCTATAAATCTCCACACCCTGCTAGGCAGAAGATTTTGTTGTGGTGTTGACTGAGTGCCTGGGGACTGTAAGGATTTGAATCAGTGGTGGTATTCAATATTTTTACCACCGATTCTGTGGGCATGGCTTGGTGGGTATGCTGTCAGCCAATCAGAGGTGGTATTTGTCAGTGTTGGCTAATCAGAGGCAGTATTTGCCGGGTCTCTGAATCAATCAAAATTATTGCTACCGGTTCTCTGGAACCTATCAGAACTGGCTGAATATCACCTCTGGTTGAATGGAGAATAACTGATCAGTCCTGGCAAGATATAGTAGTGTTGACGTTTTAGCCCTTTAACATCTTTGACTCTGAATGGGGTTGGACTTCCATGGCCTGAGCCATGGACAATTTGCATGTGTTAGACTCACACCTTGATGAGCAAGCAAGTGGCAGTTGTGAGTAGGGAGCCTTTGTATAGATTCATCTTGTGTGCCAAATGTGCTTCCTCCAGGACCAGGAAGTCTTGGTCACAGTCACCTATTTCTTAGTCACTTCCCATTTGGATTTACTGCATTATGCTCTACATGGGGCTAACCTTGAAAACCATTCAGAAACAACAACTTGGTTAGAATGAAGCAGTGCAGAATGTTGACTGCTTCTAGATTTACACAAGTAATCAGTCTGTTGAATGAGATACATGCACAGTTTCCTTCCAGGTATAATTCAAGGTATTGGTTATCACTTTTAAAGCCTTACATTGCATGGGACCAGGTTATCTGCAAGACCAACTCTCTCTAAGAGTATCTGCCTGTCCCACCAGATCAGATAGCGAAGGCATGCTCCAGGTCCCTTTCCTAAACTGTTGCCATCTAGTGGGATTTCAGAAGTGCACATTTTCTGTGGTTATTCCTACCGTTATCAACCCCAAGCCCCCACCCTTTCAGTCTTCTACAAGGCCACCAGGAAGTGCCTTTTCATCCAAATCCTGGAGTAAAGTGAGGATATTTTGGGCTGGTTTGGGCTCCCTAGGAGATGATTGAGGTGATGGGGATTGGTGGTGTTTTTATGATTTGTATAGTTTGGGGTTGCAATGTGAGGTGCCCAGAATTGTGTTTTAAGATGGGCAGCCATATAGATCATAACTCAAACAATATAAAAACTAGGGGAAGAGCAAAAAGCTGTGAAAGGAACTATGCTAAAGGCCACCACCATAAATTTACTCTTGTTCGTCAGCCAGTTCTAACTTTTCATGACCCAACGGACATAATTTAACTAGAACTGCCAGCATTAATTGCTTCTTTGCATTCTCAAGCTCAAGCTCATGCTTGTATTATCAAGGATAGTACCTAGCTATCTTGTTATCTGTCAGCTTCTTTTTAAATTTTGTTTGATTTTTCCAACCATCAGAATCTTTTTCATTGAGTCTTGCCTTTGAATTATCTGTCCAAAATATTAAAGCTTTATTATTAGGAACTGCAATGAGCAGTCTTGTTTCACTTTCACCTAGTTTTGAGTTATTTTTTTCTTATAGGCAAAGGGATTCTCATTTATCTCCAGCACCCCAATTTAGGGGTATCAATTTCACCTTTCATTCAGTTTTTCTGAATATCCAGCTTTCACCGTGATAAATTAGAACTTAAAAAAAATCCCATGATGGCATTACCAGCTGATGTTTTTCCTAACACTTTCAATTTCATATTCTATTTTTTTTATAGTTCAGCATTTCTTCTGAAATAATCTGCATATAAATCCCATAGTATAAAAAAAACTTTATGGATGTTGGCAGCCGTTCAGACTAACACAGACAGACACCTCCTCCCAATTACCGTGGTACACTCTTTTCCCAATTTTCAACAAGTTAGTTGCTCCAAATTCTTGACTCCATATAAATTCACAATGTCCAATATACCTGGATATTCAGGCAATCCATTGCACCCATGTTTTTAAGGACTCTCCAAGGTTTATTGTTTTGTACACAGTTAAATGCCTTAGTATATTTAATAAAGCAAAAATAGAAATATTTTTTGAACTCCTTGGTCTTTTTTACAAACTATCGGATTTTACCAATTTGATCTTAGGTTCCTTTGTCTCTTCTGAATCTAGTTTTTAGAACAGAAAGTTCCCATTGCTTGTATTGTTGAAGGCACAATTTCAAAATCTTGAGCATTTAGGCAATGTACCATGTTTGATTTTAAAAAAACCTTGTGTTCTATTTAGCAAATGACATTCTGACCACTAAAATATTACACTCCAGAAAATAAAGTATCCAGCTACACAGAAAAGTTAGCACTATTTGGGTTGCAATTATTCAAGGACTAGTAAGATTGTACATAGCTTTACGTACAATGTTATTTCTCCTTGAGAATGTTTGCACAATTAATTATTCATTATTAACAAATTAAAGCAATCTACATCTGCTATAAAAACAGGAATGAAAGATATTTCTATGTTGAGTTGGGGGGGGGGGGGGAGCTAGAAAGTAACCCAAAGGATTTTGTTGAAAAGTTTCAATTAAACATGAGAATTATAGAACCAAAGGTTTTAAGATACACTGTAACCAAGAACATTTATTATTACTTTCACATATAATAATTGCAAAAGGTCATAAAAGCTAATTGCATATACAGTGGAGTTTCCACAATCAAAATAGTGAAGCTATGGATTATCTGGAGCAGTCAAAACCAATTTAAAAAGGAACCAGTCGTATAAACATTTTGTGTTGATGGTTATGATGACAATGTGTTACAACCTGTTTGTTAATTAAAATCCTCATGTTTGATGGCAGCTATGTAATCAACATGGAAACTTCATTACATTTCTCTTTTAAAAGCATTATTCATATTCTGAATGTTCTGCACATTATCCCTCTAGTTACAATCAACCTGGATAAAGTATAATGAAATAAATGCATGGAGTCAATTGAGGTAGACTGATCTAGCTACATCTACAATGAGTCAACTGTTTTTATGTTTTGTTCATTTTTTTCACTGACATAAATTTTTCTGCGTACAAAATATAGCTTTAAATTTGGATCTAAATATATTCAATTGTTCAAATAAAAACAGTATTAACAGTAATCTGTAAAAGAGCCTAAGTTACTGCAAAGCAATCATATTGTTTTTTACTTGTACAGCTACTGACATATGAACCATTCATGGATGAATCTTACAATGGTCAGACAACTACTAACATTTTATTATTAAAATAAGAATAACTCCATTGCTGAATTTAAAATTCTAACTTATTAAGATGTCCTATAAGGTTTAATTAATTAAACCTTTTTATTAAATTATTTAATTAAATTCTCTATATATTTTAGCTTTTTTTCTTGTTTGTATCTATGAGTACTTTCCAGGCTGTTCTATATTCACAGAAGCCTATGTCCTACAAAATTTCACAAGAAACATATTTTATCATGTATCTTTTCCTAATAATCAGAAATAGGCAGCACCAATAATACTATTTTATTCTAATATGGTTCTTATGATGTATTCTGCGATCTAAAGATACAAACCTCTAAAAATGACAGTGACATTTTTAACCAACATGATTAAAGCAGAAATTAAAAATATATTCAAGGCTATAGAAAATTAGTTTTACTCAATGTTCTAAACATGTATGAAGCAGTAGCAACTGGATGAGAGATTGCGGATACTTACTACCTCCCCAAGAGTCATCAAAAGACAGATTTTCTCTAAAATAATGCATTCAAATTACACAGAATATAGATTTTCATCACTGACAATTAAACGTAAATAAGTTTATTTCAATCACATAACCCTCAAAGATTCAAAACTGGCATGCAACAATAAAAAAAATTAAAACGCTTTCATATTCTATCCAATGTAATTTCCAAGTTCAATTCCATAATTACTAGGCAATATCATTCAAATGGAAAAATGAAAACCAACAAATATAAAGAGATCATGCCTTGCAAGCATTCCTTCACTACTGAACAACAATTCTTGTCTACTGTACTGAACTGGAGAAAAATACTCATAATTATACTGTAATAGAAAAAATGATTGTGCCTTGCATATCAACCACTGTACATCACCCTCTGAGATACAGCTGTCACACGACTACGGCTAGAAGTATTTTTCCACTGGTACATGTGGAAGCAAAACTATATTATTCATCAATACAAGTTGAAAGGTATCATGCTGTGTGAACCATGGATGGAAGAAAAGAGATGCATTCGTAACATATTAAAGTATTACATGGTAAAACAAATTGAGCTCATGAGTATACTACATGTGAATGTAGATACTGGAAAAGGATAAAAACATTATAATAAGCTCTAGTCCTGAAACTATGTGTAAGTTATGGAATTATTGTAACAGAATCTTTGGCCTACCTTGCAGAAGAGCTCCATTTCTCTTGATAAAGGTGCTTCCTGGCCAAATGGGTGGACTGGATGTGCTAAAGTTTAAAAAGGAGAAATGATGTAAAGAAAAACATTTATATTTGGTGATTTGTAAATTGTCTAATCACACTTTTTATACATTTTTGTAAATTTGGACATCAGTTTTAAGAAAATAACATTTATCTTTTGAATAGCAGAATTGTCTCTTGATAAAAAATTATGTATCTATCATGTTTAGTTTGCAAAAAGAAAAAAAACCTATTATCTACCTACACACATTTAAGAAAGGGAAACTAAAAACAAAATGTATTATTTTTAAAAAAATATTAACAGTAAACTATGCGTTAATTTTAAAACACCATTTTACATTCTTATATGCTTTGAGACAATTTTAAACAGAATTATATAATCTATTGATCTGGCCCTGAACTTGATACTATTTTATTTTATTTTAGAACAACTTCTACTCTTAAAAAAAAGATGTTCTAACCATCATGAAATATAAACACATGTACAGTATTAATACACTGCTAAATGCAAGTGTCCAGTCTGAGTAAATTATAAATAAGCTAATAATTTCTGTGTATATTGTCAGATCAGATACATCATATAAAGACTTATGGGTAGCAAAACAGGAAATGCCCTTGATAGATATATGATATCAGAAACTAGAATAAGGACATTTGGGGAAAGAAATATATTTTTATTATAAATTTAGATTTTGGAATATTCCTAGTCTGAAAAATGTAAAGCCACAATAAAAAATAAGTAAAATTGCATAGGTGGTAAATCAGGTATAACTAAGGAAGTTGCCTACAGTAAAATCTGCATCAGGGCCTCCAAATCAAATTAAGGCAACAATTTGCTCACAATCTGATTTGGAATGAGCACAAAGAGCACTCACGGGGAAAAATAATAGGCTTTTAAACTGTATTAGAGGTCCCATCTATGTGGCACCCTACAGTTCACATCACACAACGCTGCTGTATTTGCAAAAATGCAGTAGCCAGGAAACAATTACTTACACCTAAGTTTTGCAACTCAGTTTCAGATTTTCAAAAGACTATATGTACAAAATGAAACAATGAAATATGTATGTTTTAATAAATACATGAAATTATGATCAGCTATTTTCAGAGCTTGACTGATTTCAAGATATTTAAGCTTTAAACAAATAAGATGTATCACATTCTTGTTCTGTTTAAGAATGAACTGACTGTAAGTAAAGTAACAGAAGTTATCATACAAGCATTATTGTCTTATGGAAAAATTGATTTTTAATCAGTATTTTATATATATTTATGTATGATTAATCATTGTGAGTACCAATGTAATAAAAGTTGCTAATGTTTAAGCCAAGAGAAAGCACTTTAGCAGAATTTTTTAAAAAAGTTTAATAGTAAGCCAAACTATACTGCATCATTATAATTTTAAAATTAAAATGGAATATTTATGTATGGCAATCACTTTAGTAATTTTTATTAAGAAGATAAAAGAATTTACTATACCTTCTGACAACTGTTGGCAGTTAATATCACAATTAGGTGTTACCTAGCAACAGCTACTGTACTGTTTACAATTCAAGGCATAGAAGAAATAGAAAAATAACTGGACTAATTAAAATTGTATTTTAATATTTTACTGTACTTATACCATGACATTTAGAGAAAAAACAAAATCTAATTCTTTTCAGGACATGCTTGATGTCAAAAATATTTAAAAGGCTTAAGTGAATTTAGATTAGAATGTGTTGTTACTATTTTAATAAATTGTAAAAGAAAAAACTGTGTAATTAACAATTTCTTGATAACCTTTAAATACCTTCCACCTTTTTCGGGGTGGGGTGGAAAAGGCATAAATAACCTTGTAGAGCACAAGGATGCCAGGCCTTGGAAAGTGCTCCTAACATCAAGTTAACTATATGTACCTTCCATTTTACTTTTAGTTTTTTTTCTTAAAGGAACTTATCCAAAAATTTGGCAAATAATTTAAAAATCAGTTACCTTTGAGTTGCTAAAACATCTAAAACTGTTTTTTAGAAATCCAGGTACATAGATTTTTACAATCACACATATTGCTGCATTTCATTCATCAGGGTAAACCTTATTCATTAGAATACTAATGAACTGTAGAAAATATGCTTATAAGCTTCTCCCATTTATTCTTCCCACACAGCTCAGAAACTTTAGTGTTGGTTTTAGTTTACTCTACTATACGTACCTGGAAAACTACTATATATAGAAACATGTGTAATTAAACTTTGGCATTTGCTACCATGAGAAAATGGTGCTGGCTACCACCTTGGCAAGCTTCAAAAAAGGGTAGACCTGTCCATGGAAGTCATGAGATCAGTAACTATTAGCCTTTGATGTGACTGCCTCTGAAGGTCACTTGGTGAGAGACTAGTGGGCTTCCTTATGCATTTAGGTGACACTGTGAGTACAGGCTGCTTGTATGTAATAAGCCAAAGGTCTGATCCAGGACAGCACTGTTTATGTTCTTATAACTGGCCCAGAGTCACCCAATGAGCTATGGCTGAGGTAGATCTTGAGCTTGAATCTTAGTCCCAGTCCAACAGTTTAACCAATACGCTGCAATCAAGTAGACTGATTACAACTTATTTGAAACTGAACTTTAACCACAAGATTTGTGCTGGGAATGTAAAAGACAGAAGTTAACTAAAATGAAAATAAAAATTATTTATTTAATTTTAAACATTTCTATGGATGCTCATCTTAATTCAAACTTTGGGCAGCTTACCACCAAAGGCTAATTTTGGACATTCTCCAAAGTGGAGCAGAGGAAGCATATGAGTTTCAGGCTGTCTTTACCTCATATGTACCACACTAGGTTATGCAGCTATTTAGCAAGTTTTTCTTAGTAACTCATTTTTTTTTAATTAACTTTTTTAACTACCCATTTTTGACATGTGGCACCATTCTACATGCACGATATTAAACTAACCTTTATTATATAAAACATCCTGCAGCAGAGTTTAAAGGTTCCATTGTTAATAATGTTCATTTTTTTCTCACTTTCTAACTGCTCACTGGACAAACAGATTGTAGTCTGTTTATATTCCACAGACACATTCTTTGCATCTTGTTACAGGAATGGTATGTAAAAACCATGGTGATGTATGGCAAGTGCAACTGATTCATATTTTTTTTTCTTCCTCCAGAAGAGCATTCGGGGTGGGAGAGAAATACCAGAGTTCTGCTGTCTACAGATCATCAGATTATTCATAAAAATACAAACCCAAATATCCTCCAAAGACTGAAAAAGTAATAGTTATGTATGTTTTTAGAAAACTAGGCAGTTAGACAATCTAACTTTGGTTGCATTTTAAACAGAACAAGGTAGCGATTTGCAAGACAATGTCTCAAATCCAAATAATCAGCTAGGTCTGTGAAGTCTGAATGGCATCTTACTTGAAAAACCGGGGGTGGGAAGTGCAGTATCTCTGATAGGGTTCTTTTTTTCCTCTAGAAGAAATCTAGGGGATGGAGGCTTTAAGCTTTAATTAGCATTATTCTTTTTTTACACTGCAATTCACTTTTCAAAAAAAAAAAAAACCCTAAGATCTTTTGGCAATATAAATTCCTGGTATATAAAATAAGAGTGGCAGCAGGCAAAGACTAAAGTATCCTGATTCAGGATCCATACCCATCAAGTCCTCCAGGATCAGGATCAGGATCATCATCATCAACAACAACAAATAGTATAATTATTGTCTGTTTGGTGATGATAGCAGCACATTTAAGAGCCTGGTATTGGGATTTCAGTTGAAACAATATTCTTAAAACAGATAGCAAAGTCAGATGAATACACAAATGGAAACTGCCATTTTGAACCACTTATATTTTAAGTCCAAATGGCTATCCTTATGGTTTTGAATAGTGAGGTCAAAGGCCATATACCCCATTAACTTTGACTAAAGCAAAGAAATAGGTAAATAAATGTGATTTAATATACTTGTAATTAATAAGTTAATTTAGTTGACATGTTCACTTTTTATGCATGCAACAATTTCCCCACTACAAATTGTGTTCTGTAAGCCATACCCCAAAATATTTGGGGGTCACACATACTTTCAGAAACAAAACACATTGCCCATGCATCACTGGATAGAAGCTATTTGTTAGCTACGCTAAGAAATAGGCCCACGAGTTTGACACCCCTGTCCTAAGGCATGAATGACTAAATCGTTCATTTTCAGCAAGGGATGCAATAAGCAAACTTTTCTAAATTGATGGGGGCTGGCTTATGTGTTATCACAATCCTACTTCAGCTTACTACCTGTGAATCAAGCAGCAATTCTATATAAACACTGTGTGTAGTCAGGCATCAGATATATCAACTGAAGAGAGATGAAAAGAATGTACCATTTATTTATTTAATGGAAAAATTGCAAAGTTATGTGAATAGTCTTGTGTGCTTTTCACAGAAGACAATATTATTTCTCTTCAAATACTGTCAATATTTTTGCAGCAATATTTTTACGTACAGGTAGTTTTTGGTTTGGTATCATTCATTCAGCGCCTTTTGAAGTTAACAATGGCACTGAATAAAGGGATTTTAGATTGGTGCTTGATGTTACAGAAATTACAGCACCCCCCTGGCCATGTGATTGCAATCTGAGTGCTTGGCAACCCATTTGCATTCATGATGGGTTTCCAAGGGCCCCAAGATCATGTGATCACCCTTTGTAATCCTCCCTGTGGAGTACTCAGAAAGTCAATGAGGAAGCCAGTAGGAAAGGTCACAAACCACTACCAATGCCGAGAGGACTCCTTCTCATCTCTTGCCTTCTGCTCTGGGGCTGAAAATCCTGCTAAAAATCCTGACAGCAGCAAGAAAGCAATTACAAGTGGGACATTTTGTTTGTGCTGGTGGGCTGCAGCACACCCTATGCCGAGCCTCCTTACCGAGGCACTCTGCACTCCTTGAGATTCTCTCTGTTTAGAGAGATCTGCAAGATCATTTAACAACCAAAAATGGGAGTGCCGGGATTACAGTCATTGAACAGAACAGTCACATTACGTCTCATTTAATTATTGCTTTGCTCAATGACCAAGACTCCAATTCCAACTATGGTTGGAA
>JANHGC010002735.1:55316-67409 GCA_027560395.1 Boaedon fuliginosus | reverse complement strand
TGTGTAAATACCTGTAAATATATATGTATGTAAATAAATGTATATATTGTTAATATAGACAAGTCTTTTTTAGAGTTACTTCTTCACAGAGCCACCTTGGCATGATCATCGCATCTTATCTATTTTTGCTGACAGGAGGGGGGGTGACATGATGGCAGTGTTCCAATATCTAAGGGGCTGCCACAAAGGAGAAGGAGTCAACTTATTCTCCAGAGCACCTGAGGGCAGGACAAGAAGCAATGGAGAAGCAACCTAGATGTAAGGAGAAATTTCCTGACAGTTACAACAATTAATCAATGGAACGACTTGCCTTCAGAAGTTGTAATTGCTCCAACACTGGGGTTTTTAAGAGGAGACTGGACAACTATTTGTCTGAAATGCTTTAGGATTTCAGGCTTGAGCGGGGAGGGGGAGTTGGACTAGAAAACCTCCAAGGTCCCTTCTGACTCTGCTGTTCTTTTAAGAACATGAAAGAGTTAGGAAATGCTAATATAGATATTTAATTCCATGCTCAAAAAAATCACCTTGCAAGCTGAATCCATGAAGGAGCCCATTCTAGCTTTGATGCAGTGAAGTCTCCCAGTCTAACCAATTTTTAGTGTTTCACTTTATGTACTGTTTGAGCCCTGCTTGTTTGCCTCAAATTCTTAATAGTTCAGGTAGCAATCTGGTGATTGAGATTTGTGCATATAGAGAATTTTGGAGAGTAAGTAATACAATGTCAGTTGGAAACTAGAAGCCAGGAATGTACATGGGCTTCCTGGTATCCTGGGGAAGCAACACTCTGTGACCCTCTGCCACGTGAAAGGGTACATATGTATGTGTGTAGGTAACTTAGGGGTATCGGGAAAATTAACTTGCCTGCTGAAAATGTTATGTGCCTGAGCCAATGGGGTCATAGATTTCCTGGCAGTCTCCAGGACATGACAGTTACCCTTGTTCCTAATTCTGAATCCCTTGGCATCCCCTTCTGATGTGGAATGCCATCTGTTACTGGAACTAAATACATCTCTCTCCCATCCCCAAATGTCCACAGATCTGCTCCAGAGGTTTGGATAAACAGTATGTGCAGGGGGTGGTCTTGGGGGGAAGGAGGGGGAAAGAGCATGAAGGGAATTCCCATTGCACTAGTGGAAACACATTTACAGGGGAATATTCTGAGAGCAAGGCATTTTGCAGTAGGCTAAAATCTATTTACTGAGTTTCACTCCAAAAACCTTTATTGGAAATTCTAACCTTACTGGGTACTTGAGAAACTGAAACTGCAACTTCTTAAGGAAACAGAAAAACTACTCCCCACATAACTTTTACCTCCTACATATTTCCTAATGAAATTACTTTGTTTTGTTCCTTTCACGCCCCGCTCCCCCCTTCTTGATGTATTTGTTTAGTTTCTATGTGCAGCCAAAGGGATTTATTAAAGACAATTAATATGAATGAGGAAAATTAATTTTTACACATCCATGGAACTGGAAAATTAAAATGAAAGCAGTATGGTAAAAGCTGTAATGAGGTACTAACTATTCTGCAGCTGATTTTTTTAAAGAAACTTATGCATCTGCAAGCTTTTGAATTGGAGAGCAAAAATTGGGGTTCTCCATCAATGTCGTTATTATTTTATTTTATTAATTTAATTTATATCCTGCCTTTCTTCCCCAATCAGGGGGAACACAATGTGGGTAACAACATATTAAAACCACAATAAAATACAATTTACATGATATAAATCTAAAAACTCTTAATAAAAAACTAAAACAACTATATAAAATTATTAAAAGCACACAACATCCAATAACAGACACACAGTACATCCATACAAAGGGAGTCCTTAATTCCAAGCCTGCTGGCAGAGCCAGGTCTTCACAGCCTGGTGGAAGGCTAATAGATTTGGGATAGTCTGGATCCCTACAGGAAGCTGGTTCCAGAGGGCAGGTGCCACAGAGAAGGCTTTTGTCTGCAGACCCGTCAGTCAACATTGCTTAGCAGATGGGACCCGTAAGAGGCCAACTTTGTGGGATCTTACGGGGTGCTGGGAGGCATGAGGTGGAAGAAGATGGTCTCGAACACATTTTTCCCATAAGGAATAATGTAGTGAGTCACAAGGTAACCGACGCCAACAAATTCTAGCTTGTGCCCTGAGTACTGAACAAATGATGAGTACCAGGACAAAATTTTCATGTCAAAATGTGTTGAGCATCAAATTCAATGAATTTCAGAGCAATTGAGTAACATCGTATTCCCATAATCTAAACAGTAGTCTTTAATGCAGTTCCTGAAATTCACATGATATTAGGGTGATTATTTAATTGCAACATAAGAATAGCAAATGGAAGGCAACACCCAACACTTCTAAGATGATATTGGAAAAACTAAGCAGGATTGAATCTAGGTCATATGTAGGTTGAAGACCACCAGAGCTTGGGCTGGACTTAAGAAGTTGAAAAAAACCTTCTCCCCCAAAGGCAATGATAAATTGCCTGTACATATGATATTGTCAAGAAAATCTATTCAGTTGTCTCCATGAAATGTCTAGGACAATAACATCAATGGATATGTGCATGTTTGGACCATTCAAACGGAAAATCACCTGTAAAATGACACATGTCTTCAGACAATTCTGGCTCTCTTAGCTAGGAAACAGGGATGAACAGCACTACCCCCTACAGTCAGACATGACTGAACAGGGGAAACTTTTACCTTTAACAACTAGCTGATTACCCGGCCTTGCTTGGGTTTTTTTTTTTTAAAGAAGTATATTTGTGCCACTGCATTTGCTTTCTGAAGCCCCTGGCATCCCTTCCCACATCTCTGCTCTGGCAAGGCTGCCTCTGCCAAGGGCAAGCCGGGCTCTATGCCAAGGGCAGGCCAGCTCTGAGGAAAGACAGCCAGAGCTTAACAGTTGTTTGTGGGCCTTCTTAAGCCCCTGTGCCCCCTCCAACATCGTAGGCGACCTTATTTGGTGGGGTGGGCTGCTCCGTGTGTCTTGGGCCTGTCGCCGCTGGGGCAGATCTGGAATTTATATGTATAAAACATGGCACCTCAAAGGTTTGAATATGGTGGGGTGCTAGCATGGAGAAGCCTATTGAGGACATACACACCCACACTTCTCTTTTATAGATATAGAAGATTTTATCCATCTTCTATTTTAGAAAAGTTGCAGCTGAGAAAAACAGCACACACGGTCTAAATATATAAATAAGCACCAGTGGAAACCACAGTGGTTTCATATTTGTATTTAGTGTAGAACTACTGATCTGTTGTAAATCTGCTTTACAGGTAGTCCTCAACTTATAACCACAAGTGAGTACAAAATTTCCATTCCTAAGCAAGGAAGTTGCTATGTGAGTTTTGCCCTATTGTATAGCCTTTTTGCCACAGTTGTTAAGTGAATCACTCCAGTTGTTTAGTGAATTATATGGTCATTAAACAAATCTGGGTTTCCTTGTTGACTTTGTTTGTCAGAAGCCAGCTGGGAATGTTACAAATGGTGATCACAAGACTGTGGGCTAGTGCAACTATCATAAATGCATGCCAGTTGCCAAGTGTCCAAATTTTGATCCCATGACCATGTGGATGCTGTAGCAGACATCAGTGTGAAAAATGGTCATAAATCATTAAATCAATGGTTGTAAGTAGAGTACTACATGTATAAAATCTGGGCTCCTCTCAAACATGAGATTCTGTGCTAAAATGAAAGTGAATGCTACACATACAGAGACCAGTTCTGATGTACAGATGTATTTTCCATACTAGTTATTTTTAAAATCACTCTTTGCCTTCCAGGTTCTAGAATCCAGAATTCCTAGGCAAGTGTCTGCAATGAAATATAACATGTATCTCACTAGAAGGGAAGAATGACCAGTCCTTATCTACAAAGAGGTTTAGATTTATTTATTCTAACACTCAGTACTTCTGTCAGCCTGCGGAGAATGTTAAATGTCTATTTCCTTACTAAATTCAAGGCAAGGCACTGTATTAGTGTTTTCCAAGACAAATGACACTAATTACAAAGGTAATGCAGTAATTCATTAAGCAGCAGTGACCTTTCCATAATGAATGCAAAAGAGGTCAACTTTCTCTCCGTTCCTTGAAATTCTTCAGATGACTAGTAAAATACCCAAAAGAAAAAGGGGTCATACTGCACTTCATGAAAGCATCTCGACTAATCTACTTCTCCTCCCTTCCCCCAACTACTATTATGCATCATAAGGCTTTGCCTAAGTAAGCTACCAAAAATTTCTTCCACATCTATGACACATATTACTTTCCATTACCAATACTAGTTTCCATTACCCTCAATTTAATTTTTACCGATTTTTTTATTTCTGAATTTTCCCTTGGCTATCATTGTAAAAATAAGGTGCGAAGGTATCAGCCAGATCAAAGAACAAGAGAACAGCAGGACTGCATATATGCTCCAGTCCCATTGTGCATGACACTAAGATAATCATAAACAATTATTTCCATGGTTCTGATTTTACTTCATCTATAAATAAAATTTCGACCATTGTAAGCTAACTGAATGTTTATAATACAAAGCTACTGCACAATTTTAATAAAAATAGTCTTTATAAAGTATCAATGTCTTCAATAATCAGACAACTGTCTAAAATAAATTTTCAACGGGACAATAGAACTAATTATATTAAAGACTCTGAAGGCAATTTAAGAAACTGTACTGATTTATAAATACTGTTTGAAATCTGAATTATTTACATATAATTATGCCTAAAAGAGAAGCACATCAAAACTCAGATTGAGCTATATTCTCAGGAAAACGTTTCTTTTTTTCATTATATTCACAAACTCTCCAATTCTAAATCAATTTAATTACATGACTATAAGTAAGAATGTAACTTTCATTTTCCATGTTTCAACTTCTCTGAAAATACTCTTTTTCAAATTCCTCATCCCAATTTCCAGCATGTTTCTATTTCAGGAAAAAGTGTAACCTCCCGATAAGATGAATATAAATTCTCCTTTCACATTCTGAAGAGATAATTGGTTTTTGCTCCCTCATTTATTAAAGCTAATTGTTTTGAAAATTTTACTCTAAATGTTAACAAAGTCACATATGAAATTAGAAAGAAAGAAGGAAGGCTATCTGTAAAATTAATATTTTTGCAAAAGTCAAACATGGAATATGCACAGATCACACAGAAAGGTATCACATTTTTTATACAAATCTATACATGAGGTGTAACTTTATAAAGCAAAATTTCTATACACCTCTTATCTGCATAAATTACTATGCATGGAGTCTTCTGGGACCTTGACCAATTTTTGCAAGATTCCAGATTGAAAAGAAGTCACACATAAAAAAGATCTGTCCCCTTCAGATATTTGTGATAAGTCAGCCTTCTTCAGTTGGATGACCTCCAGAAATTATTAACGATGGTAGGGAGGGACAACCAGATTTGGCTGGTCTGCTTCTGCTACTTGACCTGATGGATCAAAAGTTGTTAAACAGTAGGACTTGAAGAGTATTATGTGACAAGTTAAGCACTATTCCATAAAGTCATTCTTTCCTTCTCAGATGAGCCATTGCTCCTTATATTGTCAAGCACTGAGAGAAGAATAATGTCTGATGGGCATCTTCTCTCAGTGATGTGTACTGAATGAAGCAGGAGTATGTATATAAGCTTTTAAACGTTGTTATTTATACTCATGATCCACTATTCTAAGAGAAGAGAGAAAAACATGACTGGATGAAGAGACTCAATCCTTCTTGTAGTCCTTCAGGTGTGCTGACTAGATGAATTCCAACTAGTTTTATCTTTGTCCCACTGTTTGCCTGCATTGGGAAAGGCAGAGACAAAATGACCTAATTCTGTCAGCCCTACTCTGTTCTTTACATGCTATATTATAGTCTCAAATAAAAGGGACAACACATAGAGCAATTATGGAGGATAGGCCTTGGGCAGGGGTTCCTCACTAAAAGTATCACAGGTACTTAGGATTAGATTTCTGAGACAAAGATTTTAATTCCTAGATTGTACCTTCCATTCCTCATCCCTGAATACTGCTTTAAAAGACCATGATATCTAGTGAGCAACTCTATGAGGGAAATTGTCATGTACAAGAGCTGACACATACACACAGAAGTGAGGTTATCATAGGGTCACCCAAGCTGTATCATCAAGACTGTTTCATAGAAGTACATTTAGCATTTATAAGGATCAGCTGCACCTCCAAATTCACAGGAATCTTATAGGCTTTCCAAACTGAATTGGCTCATTAGTTTGAACAAAACTGTTGAATTATTCTTAACGATAAATTATAAAGACTCTTTATAAGATTCATAGCCACTTTTCATGACCTTCCACTTTTCATGACACTCCCTACTCTTTTTTGGCCTTCAAATTTCAATCCACTTTAAACAATCTCAAGACTAATTGGTGCCAGGACTACTTTGCTTTGCCATTTGTATTCTTTTCCTTTTCAATGTTGTTGAATGCCCAGAGAAGAGCAGGATCTATAACACCTCACTTCCCTGTAAGTGTAATTTAATAATCAGCAGAAAGTATTTTTTAATTGATTGAGCACCAAGGTTTTACAGAGACATGTTTCACTATCAATTAAGGACCTGAAGAAGAATGTTTTGGCTATTTGTATTTTCAGCATAGAGGACAATAGAAAAGGACTTACTTGCTGCTATGGACAATTTTATTAATGGGTCAAATATTTGCTTTTTAACTTCTGCTGCTTTTCCAAAGACAAAACAGTAACAGCATTTATCAAGTAGTTTAGGGTCTAAATTAAATGTAGAGGTAGATGTGTGGGGCTGGGACAAAGTAGACATTGTCTCATTGGTGAGAAGGAGAATAATGAAGTAATGTTCTATTTGGCACGATTAAAGAAGTAGAAAGTAAAAAATAAACTTTAGAAATTTGCATATCTTCTTTGGTTTTAACTTTTTACTGTGCTTATAGCAGAATGCGTCTTCAAAAAGTCATCCCTTTCCATTTCTATTCTCGTAACCATCTCAGAAACAGATTAAGTTACAAAAATGCAACTGGCACCATACTATTCAGTGAGGATACTATTCTCAGTGAGAAAATCAAAATAGATCACAAAATTTAGTTAACTGTAGGATAAAACGCCCTGTTTGAAGAAGTTATGAGTGCTTCATTGAAAGAGAGATTAAAATCTATTGAAAAAGTCATTTCCCTTTAACAGTTGCTATCCATTGAGGAGACCCTGAAATTGAATCTTTGGTATGGAGTTCAATGTCTTTAGGCTATAAACTTTATAGTTTATACTTTATCTACCTCTCCATGAAAGAAGAATGATACATGTTGCCCTGAGCTGCACACATTTAACTGTAATGAATTGCTTACCAACAGAGTAGTGTAACATCTGTCACTACGTAACATGTCCTTTTTTATTCTTCCATGGCAACACAATTGGTAGTAACAGTGTTTTTCAATAAAATTAATGACCTTACTATTCTAGGCCATGATCTGGAAAAAATTACACTTTAGTTGTCCTAGTGCAGTGGTTTTCGATGGCTGTACTATGGCACATTGTATACTACAAAAGGTCTACACCAGGGTTGTCAAGGGGGATGTGTCACACGCTGGCCACCCCGATGCCCAGTTTAGCAAAGGGGAAAAAAGTCCTGATGCATCACATGACGCTGCCATGATGCCGTGAATTTGACACCCCTGGTCTACACGCATACTGCATCAGACAGAACTGCACCTCCATGACATCACTGGGGTGAACTCAGTGAATTTCCATCTTTCCTCCCAAGCTCCAGTAACCTGAGATGTCATGGGATTTTAATTTTGAGACTCAGAAGTCTCATCTATGTGATTTGTGGCATAAGATTAAAAAGGTTGAAAATCTTTGTCCTAGCGCAAAAACAGGCAACATGCAGGCCTGCAGATGCTTTGGATTACAATTCCCCTAATCTCTGATTGGCTATGTGAACAGTTGCCTATATTTTGTTTATGATGGGAATTACATATATATTTTAGAGATTTAATTCCTGAATTTTTAATGAAATGATTGCTGGGATTCTACTACTAGATTTAATCCAATTTATTCTAGTCTCTAATCTTGGTGGCACAGTGATTAGAATGCAGTATTGCAGGTTAACTCTTCCCACAGCTTGGAGTTTGATCCTGATGGGGCTCAAAGTTGACTTAGCCTTCCACCCTTACGAGGCTGGTAAAATGAGGACCCAGATAGTTGGGAGCAATATGTTGACTCTGTAAACCACTCAAAGAGTGATATAAAGCACTATGGGGTGGTACCTAAATCCAAGTAATATTGCTATTTTCATAGAGTTTCACAGAGAATTTATTTCACAATTTGTGGTGAGGGGCAATCAGTAGGCAGACACACAATCTGTATATAAATTTTCCACTCAATTCTTTAAATAAACAGAATTTCTTAAGTGTCCAAGGGATGGTCAACAAACACATTACATTAGTTTGCTTAATGATAATGAAAAACAACAAATATAACGCTATAAATTAATAACAGCTAGCCAGATTTTTTTCTACAATCCTTCAAACAAGGTGCCTGGACCTAGCTGGTTTTGTTGAACGCGTACAGCATGTAAGTGAATACATATACAGGTTATCTTAAAATTGCTTCAATTGCTTAGCAATCATTCAAAATTACGACAAAACACTCAAAAGTACCCTATTTTTCGGAGTATAAGACGCACTTTTTTCCTCCCTAAAAGAGGGTGAAAATCTGGGTGCATCTTATACTCCGAATGTAGAGTATAGGAGACTGAAAATGCGAGGTACGGAGGCCTCAGGAGGCCAAAAATGGGCCATTTTTGCTCATTTTTTTGCCTCCTGGGGCATCTACATGCCCTGGGAACTCCTCCCCCCCCCAAAGCATTCTAGAGGCCAAAAACAACCTGTTTTTTGGCCAAAAATGGGCTGTTTTCGTCCATTTTGGGGGGAGGTGGGGGGTGGGGGGAGTGAACAGCAGGGCATGCAGTTGCCCCAGAAGACAAAAAAGCCAAGCCTTTATTATTAATAAATGTTCAAAAGTATGTAGGGAAATCCTTCAGGTGAATTGATTATGACATAGAGCATTATAGCTAAGAAAAGCTTGGAAAAGGTTTTGCAAACAAATGTTCTGATATACAAGGATATATAAACATCCATCTACATGAAAAAAATAAAAGTCCTGATAGATCAGTGTAGCTTCCTGGATACAACTATGGGAAGCTCACTATTACAATGTGGAAGCAATTGCCTTCTACTTTGCTTTTTAGATGTATACTATTTGTAACTCAAAAGAAGTTATGCTCTCAAAATTAAAACACCAAAATTTTTGTCTTCCATATATTGACCTAACACTTCTTGAAATCTATCAAAGAGCACAGCCATAACCTTATTTTCTGGCTGCAAATTTCATTAGTTTATTACATGTGATAGGAAGAGGTACTTTCTTGGTCTTATTCCAACAGTTTCAGAGATAATCCTAGCTTTCTCCTGATATTAAAAACTGTGAACTTGGCATGAAAATGAAGTACACACGCCACACTCTTGTCTCTTGGTTTGCAACTTTATGTCTATACTACTAGAAATTGTGTCCAGTAGGGTAAAAATATAAATATGTTTAAATATAAAATAGTTATAAAATTTAATTTATGAAATTATGATTAAAAATTAAAACTAAAATGTGTAAAGCACATGAGATAACAAAAAATACCAGAATTAGTTCTTATTTCATTTATTTCATAAAGCTATCCAGCATGTTATATTGCAGTGTGAAAAAATATTAATTGCTCTGTTCCTTCAATCAGTTCAATTAAACTTATAAGTTACCGTAGGTAGAACTAACTGTAAAAGTGACTGTTTGAATTGGGCCACCATTACTTTGTATCAGTTTCACAAATTTTGCTCCCTCTATCACAAACACACATTCTAGATCTATATCATACTTTATTAAAAAAAAATCCTGAAAATCTCAGTAAAAATAATAATTAATGCACTTTAGTCTGGAAAAGGTTAGAAAACTATTTATAAAGTTTTGAAGCTCTACCAATCCTGTCTAATACCAAGTGTATTTTATATTTTAACTGACCAAGTGTTTCTTGACTGCAGTGAGTAGAAAATCAACAAATAAATTGTCTGAAATGAGGACAATTTAGGACCACAGTATATCTTTTCAAGAATGACAGTCATAATAAACTCACTACAAAAGGACCGCATTAAATCGTCCAAGCATTCACAAATAATTCAAGAACAACATCTAAATACCTACAGATTTTTCTTGTCTTAGCTGAAGTCTGCATTCATGACCCTGCCAGGTAGACCTTGTTTCTAAGAAGAAAAGAATTAAAATCCCCTCTCCCTTCAATCTTACTGACAAATTTACGCTCACTCACTAACAAGATAGATGAGATACTTCTTTTAAATAGATGCAATTCAGATTTTTACAATTCAGCAATCCTCTGCTTCATGGAAACCTGGCTGAATGAATCAATTCCTGAAAGCAGTCTGAATATTCCAGGTTTCCAGATACAACGAGCAGACAGAATTGTAGATACATCTGGGAAACAGAAGGAAGGAGGACTGTGGTTATATATTAACAGCCACTGGTCTAGAGATATAACTATACTAAAGAAATTCTGTGATGTGGATTTAGAGACATTAATTATCATTTGCAATCCATTCTACACATGCGTTTTCCACATTTCTCCTAATTGCTGTATATGTTCCACCACAAACTTCTGTAAACAATGCATTACGATCTCTAACTGACCAGATTATGTGTGGGCTGAAGATAAATACCCAGATTTTTTAAAAATCATTTTAGGAGATTTCAACCAAGCAGACTTAAGGAAAGAGCTACCAAAATATTTTCAGCATGTCAAATGTCCCACTAGAGAGAAAAATACTTTAGATCATTGCTATACATCATTAAAAGATGCTTATAGCTCTTTACTGTGAACAGCTATTGGACATTCCAATCATTGTATGATTCACCTTGTATCTGCTTACAAACAAAGGCTTAAAACCATGAAACCAACAATTAAATCAGTGAAGACTTGGACTGAGGGAGGGAAAGGAAGGAAGGAAGGAAGGAGGAAATGAGGGAGGAAGGAGGAAGAGGAAGGGAAAAGAGGAAGGAAGGAAGCAAGGATGGGAGGGAGGATGGAAGGATGGAAGGAAGGAGAAACGTACTTCTGTTTGCAATGTTTACAACACCGTTTATGCATTTTACTTTGGGTAAGGAAGCTAGCGTTTTGCCAGCAGTTCGGTGCCCATAACCCTCTTTTCGGGGAGTTGACATGAAAAACGCAGCCGAAAAACCAGCCCTGGTTCTTGCGCTGGGACTTTACCGAAGTCGGTGACCTCACTTGGCGTGCTTGGGAGATACTGGAGGAGAACAACACGGAACGACCCAAATTAACGAGGCACACTTTATTAATCTTCTTTATGTCCATCCCGGTCACATCTTTTTTTTTTTTTTTTAATTTGATAATTGGAAGAGCTCATTAGATTTTATTTAGGGATGGTCTCCTGTTCATTGTGTTTCAGGAGAACACAATGAAATTGTCCTGGAAGGAACAGCTCCAGATGGGAACTAATGAAACCTTCGCTTGCAAATGAGAGCGTCCATCACTTCTTTCTTCTCTGGGCCTTTCGGTGTCAAGGCTCTTTATCTAGGGCAGAGCCTTCACTAAAGATGATATTTCAGCAGCCTGGGTCAAAATGTTGCAGGAAAGGAGACTGCCTGTCCCCAGCCTGATCACAGAGGACACGTATGAAGATAAACGCCAGGGAAGGGCAGACAGGCTGGAAACTTAAGGTCAGGAGGAGGAAGCAACGGAAAACTGCATTCGGATCTTGACAACGCAACATTGCGTGGATGAAGCCAGGGCAACGTTGCCTGGGTTCCTGATGAGGACGATTAATCACCATTTTTTTAAAAAAAAATTACTGTTCATTAGATGCAACAGAAAAGGGGAAGGGAGAAAATTGATGGGAAAGATGGGAGGGAAAGAAAGGAGGAGAGAAAGGAGGGAGGATGGAAGGAGGGAGGAAGGATGGAAAGGAAGGAATGGGAGAAGGGAGACAGGAGGGAAGAAAGGAAGACAGGGAGGGAGGGAAG
>JANHGC010002735.1:43654-55216 GCA_027560395.1 Boaedon fuliginosus | reverse complement strand
AAGACACCAGCTTGAATCCAGCCTGAAGATGACGAGTGCGACCTCGTCGAAACGTTGCCATGATACTCTCAATCCTAAACGGGAAAAGACCTGATCACACCAAGACTTTCATATATAAATATATATTTGTTTTTGTAGATTTTCATGGGTGTAGGTATGAAAGTCTTGGCATAATTGGGTCTTTTCCCTTGTAGGATTGAGAGTGTCATGGCAATGTTTCGACGAGACGACCTCGTCGAAACGTTGCCATGATACTCTCAATCTTACACGGGAAAAGATCCGATTACACCAGACTTTCATATGTGTGTGTGTGTGTGTTGTACCATTGATAAACAAACATTTTGTTTTTTTGATTTTTTAAAGTCTGTGCTTTTGTGGTTGGTTCTGTACTTTGAGTCACAGTTACAGGGAAAGCCCCTGCAATTATCTTGGCAACAATATGAAGCTGATTTACCTTTGTTTTCTTTCAAGATTTTTTAAACTTCCCAGTCTACCCCAAAGATTTAGGATCTCGCATCAAATACTAATTATATTTTTGAAATTCTACTTAAGGTAAAATAAGAAAAGAAAGTCCTACAAGAAATATCCTCTGTTTGTCTATTTTTTATTGATTTTGGAAATGAAAGATCCTTATTCTGATAAAGAAAATTGATGTTGAATCAGTAAAATAATACAAAAAGAAAAGCTGGCCAAAGTTGGTATGTCCTGGTAGCATTGGAATCTTATATAAAATACTGACAGCCATTGCAATCAATGCATAAACAGCACTGCATTCAGATTACAACATACATTAAACCAGATGAAGCTTGCAATATTCGGGTCATACCACACCCAGATCCCAGATAACTAAAAAAGAATATGTGTACCACAGCAACAGCACTGAGTAGAATAGGCTCTAAAACACTGTGTGTCAAACTCCGCAAATGCATTTCTTTCCAAGGTTTGAAAGACATGAACAGTGGGTCACTTTCCCTCTGTGATTTCCTGCCAGACAAGCTGTATAAATCTTCTAATTCCTTCTCTTAATCCAACCCCCTAGAAGCTTTTTATTACTGGAAGAGTTAACGCCATTCTGCATGTAGTTTGAACTATGTAGCAAGATCCAGCATTTTGGGGAATGCAGTGGAATGCTGACATTTGATTTCTCCTTGAAGATAGCATCTGTTCATGTAAAATCACAGTCTTATTACAAAATGCTGACTTGCAGCAGAGAATCTGCTTTCTCTTTTGGATATTTCAGTCACTTCTGAAAACTAGTTCTGCAGGTTTCCGACAACAGAGAATCTGACCAGTATGAATGCTTCAGGTACATACATATATGCAAAATCATTATTTAAGAAATTGCAGGTAGTATTTCATGAAATGCTTTCAACTTCAAACAGTGCCTTATAATGACCTCCCAATAGAAGTTTAGATAATAGGAACAGTTTCAGCAATGTGTATTTTGTATTCATGAGCTAATCCAATACTCTACTTCAAATACTTTATTGGTATTTTAAATAAAAACTAATAAGCTTCCCAAATGAGAGGAAAAAAAGACTTTAATTTTTAAAACTTTTTTTTCCAATTTATCTTCCTCAAAATACTTCCAACGAAGTTGAATGCACAAATATTACAATATTAACCAGGAGGGACTAAGGCCTCCGTGTTTTCAGAGCTGGAAAGATCAGATATTTTTTCCCTTCAACTGCTACTTGTCATCCAAATTTCCCATTCTTCTTGAGACAATGAAAACGTTTGGAACATTTATGGTTATTCTTTCACAAATGATTTAATACAACAGGCACAGCCAATAACATAGCACCCATTGACCAGAAGGAAAACAGAGGTTTAGGGTTAGGGTTATCCAGCAGTAATTTTAGCTCCTGCTCTAACTCCTCAGCTAAAGTTTGAATTTTGTTATTGTGAGTTTGGAATATTTCCAAATAAAACACAGTGCCATAGTCTTATGACAACTAAACAAATTGTTAGAAATATAGATTTGCATTACTACCATAATTATTAGTATCTAAAAATAATAAAAATAAAACCAGATAGGACAATAACCTGGTGTGGCACCAATAATTTTTTCTTAAGTATACACTGGCACTCTGGTTATAATCCAACTGTAACAAAATTTATCACTAATTAATACATTTCAAGTTGCAATCTCCAACTGGAGGCATAGTTTAAATTACACGCCTTATTTAATTTGTAGATTTTCTTATTCTTCCCCATCTCTTAAATTTTAAATATCTTGCCCACTGAGGAAAACAGTTGTGCCATTCTGGTTAGTTCTCAGAAATATATTACCCTATTGTGGGTGTTGGGTTTTTTCTTATAGACCAACATGATTACTGTTGCTTTTAATGAGCAAAAAAGCATACTGTACAGTCCAAAAGTTAATAGGAACTACACAAAGATGCAGAAACTTAAATTATTGCTTTAATCTATTGCTTAGGAAGAATCAGATGCAATAGCTGATTTTTGTCAGCTTCAGAAAATACCTTTGTCTTCATTTTAAAGGCAGATTTTTTTTTGGAAAACTACCATATAAGTCAAAGCTCCTGTAGTATTGTAAGAAACAAATGAAAATAATTTCCATCCAGGTAAAAAAGCTACATCTCCATATTTATTCTCATTTTTCTTATAGAAAAAAAATTCACTTCAGTTGTTTAATAAACTATTATTTCAGCCCTTTAAAGGCTATATTTTTTTTCTATAAATTTAAACATCAAAGTGGAATGTCATCTATTAGTTTAATATATATTCACTGCAACAAGTATCAGCTAGAAGTTAGGTAATATTTTCTACACTAGCACTCCAAATGTCACTACAGTCATAAAAGTGATTACTGAGATATGGACAATACAGAATTGCTATCACTTATATCAAATTTACAAATACTGTTTGTTAAATATCCAAAATAGTACATATCAAGATGGACTTAACTAATTTGGAAGAGCCCAAAGCTTTGCAGAGGTGGAAGAAAGTATTTAATGGGGTACCTAAGACCACGAAATCCACTATATTTAATTGTGAAGGATTGGAAAGCTAAGAAAGAGCCATGAAAGATTTTGAAAGAATATAATAAACTTTGTAAATAAAAATGGTGACAGTTTATAAAGATTACTAGGTGTAAATGGAAATACACGTTATTTCCAAAGCAAGGAAGATAAAGCAGGAATGGTTAACTTAATTGTTTTATTTAAAGAGGAAAATAGGTTTTTATTTGGAAATCACATTTGTGCTTGTGAAGGAAAAAATGAAACTCTGATCTTAGTTTTGTTGATTAGAAATATTTGCTGTTATAGAAATGGCTAGTTATATATTAATGTGTAAAAGCAAAAAGTTGAGGCTGGAGTGTGTTTATCTTGTACTGAGGTAGGATTAGTTGAAAGTTGATGACCCTCTTGTATTCTACACCCCCTTTTCCCATTCCCTTTCCCGCTTTTAATTTCTTACTTTTTTTTCTTTTTCTGTATTTTATAGTTTATATAATAAAATAAAATTTTAAATACTAAAAAGAGCAATGAAGTAGAGTATCCTGGAAGAGGGCAAGTTCCAGCCTGGAGTATGACTAGAACGGAGTGCAACTTCCTCTCTATGTTTTTGGGCGAAAGTTGTCACATGTGTTTGGCCCTTGAGAAAACTTTGTGGATCACACTATCATCTGCAATGATACAGACTCTTCTTATATTTTCAATCACCTGTCTTCATAAACAAAACAACTGCTATTCATTAGGTCTTCAAAGGACTTAACAGCCAAAGTATGCAGCAGTCTTTCTATAAAATGTATTACACAGAAATAGATTTGCACTGATCAGGTAAGAATTGTTCTACTCTTATGTAACCTTATGAGATATGAATAGGGACAACTTCACCCAGACTTGATACATTTCATTTCCACAGATCTGCCTGGCCAAGAAACTTCAAGCAATAATTTTAACATTTTGGTTAATGCATCAGCAAATATCCCTTAACTGAACTGATTTTAACCACATTGTTTTCTCTCTAAGAATGTAAATATGTTGATATGTAAGCTTGCTTGTACCACAGGAAAACTTTTAAATAAAGCTGTAGTTGCTCTGACGTAAAATGCATTTTGTCAATTGTCTCGATGACAGTAATTCTGAAATACATTAAAATGCTGTTTTGAAACCTATTGTCAAACCTAGTCAAATAAACATAGAAAACCTCTGTATGGAGTCAGGGTCACATTGTTTGAATTATCTTCTTTTCCCATACTAAAAAGTGGAATGAAACAACAACATTCAGAACTAGCAGGATGGGGAGGGGGGATACACTGTTTCTAAACCATTACTGTTGCACAATTGCATCCAAGAACTGAGATAACACCAAGTATGATATCTACAGTACACTGGCAAGGACAAAATGGCCCTTCATTGTAGACTATGTGAAGCTTTCTCACATGTCCAATTGTATTCTGTCCTTAATGGGAGAAAATCAAAATAAATATTTGAATGGCACATATAACAAGAGCTTTGCAGAAGAGGGTTATTGTTGCTGAAGCATATAATGTCACCCAGTATGCTTGCAAGCCAAGCTACAAAATATTTAGCTAGCTCAGCCTTCCTCCAATCTGGTTCCCTCCAAATGCAGCAGCTTATAATTCCCAAAATTCCAAGCATGCCAGCGAATCTCTGGATTTAGTTAAATTATTGAGTTGTATTCCAGCACATTTGGAGAACAAATTCCTAATTCATGCATGAATAATACAGAATGAAGCATAAACCAAAGGATTTTTTTCCTTATAGAATTCATTCATCAGGAAGACAATATAGATTATAATTTTAATGTGTTTAAGTTATCAATTCTTAAACTACTATAGCTCTCAAAAACTTTCAATTGCTGTTCTTTATTCTTTCAATTTTTAGTATTACAAATCATTTTGTAACTTCAAATGACCATACATGGAGTTCTTAATAATTAAATTAAAAATAAGGAAAAGAAGATGAAATGTCTCCCCCCCCTTTTTTTTAATCAGGATGATAAAATGTTCAAACCCACTGTAGTTTCTATGTAAGGTTATCTGTTACCAAGGCAACAGTGCATGTCTTAGTACTAATGGCCTGTCCTTTTGCCAGGCAACAAACAGCCTTGTGATGTAACTGCACCTGTCTCAGCTATGCGTTGCTATGGAGGCCTTCTAGTTACTATGGTTACCATCACGCTAATCGCCTAGCAAGGGCAGACATACAGCCGTTGCCTGCAAAAGCCCAGCTGTTCTTCCCAATCTCTGCCTGAAGATTGATTGTTTGGGCCATGTGATGGAACGCACGGCTCAGCAGAGATGTTCAGGCACTTTATTAGAGTTACCAGAATGAAATTACATTGCAAGTTGCCACTTCTTAAAGGAATATTATAACTGAAGGGTGCAACTGCACTCCCAAATCTCAATCTTAGTAAGCATTTAAAAATTGCTATCAGACAATCATTTGTGTAACCAACGTCTGTACTTAAGGAAAAAAATGAAGCCATGGCTCTATTTTATACAGATTTCTCAAAACATTTATTATTTATTACTATCTAACATCATGCTAAGTGCTGCAGCAATTATGGATTCCAAACTTCCTGTAACAAATCATATATTTTCAAGCAGATTTGAAATGTGGCAGGTTTTACATCTGCTGTACCTTTTTTCCACTGCAATAGGACAAAAAGACAAACTCATCCATGAAGGTTTTTTTATTTCCTGTTATTTTAAAGTTACCAGACCTGACTGACCCTTTTACCAAACAGAAAAGCACTATGGCAACTAACATAATTGCTCACATTTGCTTTGCAGAGCAGGTAACCACAACAGCAGCAGTTTAAAAAAAACACGCATACTTTCATCACCTGGAAGCCAAAGTTTATATGAGGCAATCTTCCAAACATAGCATTAGCAAGAAAGATTCGGCAGCAATCTATCCACTCATGAAAGCCTAACATGAAACGCTGGAATCTTTTCTTACACTTCACAGCTTCTAACACAAGTACAGAGGACAGAGATTTTTGGTGATAATTACAGAAGCAGTGCAACATAGAGTAATTAATAGCAGCAGACATGTGACGTTCATCAAAACTGGTAAGAAATTTTGTAGTACAAACTAGGGCTCTAAGAATGCCTATGGTCTGGCAACAGGTGGGGACCTACCTGTTTTCATATAATTAATGTAACCATTCATAACTGGGATTGAAAGGCTGTAGTTTTTGTTGATTATCAGTTTTGCGAAGACCAGTCAATATAAACAAGTAGTTGGATACACTCAAAAAAACATGCTGAATAAGCCTTACTCTGAACCCCAATTGGTGGGAATAACCTTGATATGACTGCGAGCCCCAACATTTTGTTTTATTGTTGTGTCTCAGAGGTTGTCAAAAGCAGGACAGTATGTCTATGGAGATTCTTAGTCATACACGTCATGGTTGTCCCAAAGGTGTTGTTGTTTTTTAATGGCAACTAGATTTGTTTTTCCTTGAAGACGTTTTGCATTCTTATCCAAGAAGCTTCTTGGATGAGGATGAGAATGCAAAACATCTTCAACGAAAAACAAAGTCCAGTTGTTTTTTGAAGCAGGGCAGTACTTTTCTATTTCTCCCCCCCCTCCACCTATTTTTTTTATGAATGTATCTTAGAATTGTAAGGCCAATAGCTATTTTATTCTTTTATATACATTCTAAGACTTATATGTTAAGGTAACCGCTAAATGTTTTTTAAAAATGGATCTGGCTCTTGAGTTTTGCAGTAGTGGACACTAAAGAAGGAAATAAATTATCAGTCCGAGCATTAGATGCCATTCACTGGATGCAGGTTGCTTGTTCCTACTTCAGCCACTTATACATTAGTTACATTTTACTTATTTAAAAATTGTATGTATACATTCCTTCTAGATGACTTTGCCATGTTCATATAAAGATATTTCAAATTTTCTTACCTTTGATATGCCTGAGGAGATGCTGGAGGTGTGCTGAACACATGGGAATATGGGTGATAGGGTGTCTTTTTCAAAGCCTGGATAAGATTTTGTCTATATTCTGGGTCTATACACCACAAAGACCCCTTCCCAATACTCTGCAGAGAATGATAAAAAAATCATAATTTTAAAATAATATATTTTTCACATTTCTCAGAACACCGAGAATATTTTTCCTGCTCATAAAGGAAAGCAGATCTCATTCTTTGGCATAAATTTCAGAGAAAATTCTGCTGCACTTCATTGCCAATGTGTAGAAGATACGAAGGCTATTTGATATTTAAAAATGGTAATAGCTATTCTTGTTTAGATTTTTTTCCTGCCTTTTTAAAAAGATATACAACTTAAAGTGGCAAACATATCAATATTCCTTTCTCCTCCTATTTTCCCCACAACAACCACCACCCGAGGTGGGTTGAGTTGAGAGACGGTGGCTGGCACAGTCACCTAGGCGTTTTGCATGCCTAAAGTGGGAGTAGAACTCACAGTCTCCTGGTTTCCAGGCTAGCATTTTAATTGCTATACCAAACTTGTTCCCCAATTTGGGGGAAAATTCTTTCTCCACAAGTTGATGTTTAGCTGGAAAAAAAAATCACAGTCCAGATGGATGATGAACAAGCTTCTCAGATCAAACTTCTATCATGGATATTCTAAAAGAAAATTGGAAGCAGTGGTTCTGAACACTCAACCATCAATGAAATAAAGTAGTTTTGATTGTACAGCCAGAAGGCATTAATGCTATCCTTTACGATAAATCTTATCATGTGATTGTGGGTTGTTTTCTTTTTTATTGTGAATATTGTGATTTTATTGTTGTAAGCATCCTCGAGTTCCCCTGACCAGAGAAATGAAGCAGGGTATAAATTTAAATAAATAAATAAAATAAAATAAAAATTCTGCACTGATTAGTATCACACTTCAAAAAAATAATAATCTAAACAAACTTGGGTAGATAAACGTATTTAAGACTGTTAACAGTCTGGGTGGCCTGCAATATTAATGTTTTTGCAAAGATTAACTGGGTTGTATTGGTATTCTGAGGGGTCAAGACATCTATATTTCAGGACCAGATCTCTGTAGGACTAATCTAGGGCCCAACCCAAGTGGTGGGTAGCAAACACCAACCGCCCTAATTCTGCTTTAGCAAAACATGAAGAGCCAGAAAATACCTGAATAGTTGCTAAAGTTGCCAAAAGTAATTAGAACAGATCCTGGGGAAAAAGCACCTTGTTTCGTATTCTTTTTTCTTCTTATAAAGTGTTCCTGTGAGGTTTAGTATGATATTGCTCCATTAGCAAGATGATGCAGTCTTTTGAATGCAAGGGTATATATATATATGGTTTATCCTAGATCTGGAACCCATTGATATGAAGATGGGGACAATATTGCATCAGCAGAACCAAACATATTATTTATTGATGATCCTTTTAACGTGACAACTCTTTCCTTTATCCTAGTTATGTCAGCTGCTTTTAAAGCATCAGCATGTTGGACTAAAGTTTACATCACTGCAGTGCACAAATACCACTGTTTACAATATTATATAATAATTCAAGAAAAAGTACAAAGCGCAGTGGTTCTCAACCATTTCTTCACCACGGACCCCCTTTAAATATTCTTTGTAGCCACGGACCACCAAGACTTAAGTCCGCAAACTACAGGTTGAGAACTACTAACGTAAAGCATACATTTTCATCTTAAGCTTGTCTAATTGGCTATTGAACAAACTATTGGTGTACACATGTTAAAAGTAAACAAGCCACAAATATCAGAAGGGTAACTAGCTCAATTGTACATTTATTTTAAAATTATTGATTCTCCTCTTCTAATTTAGATATTCCCATGGCAGCTTATACTATACACACACATACACACAAAAAACATTTATTAAAATGAATAAAATGTATTATATATAATAAGATCAATAAAAACATCAGTTGGAATACTTGTAATGTTTCTATTTCATAATTAGCACATTATTATATTAACTAATTAACTAATCCATTCATGATAAACCATTGCTATTTAATACTTGTACCTTGAACTGGGACTGGAAACAAAGTGAGTGAGCAGCATCAATAACTTACTAAGAGACATCCTTAATATATTGTTAAAACAATGGATTTAAGATTCAGAAGACCTAGGTTTGAGTTCACATGCCATATCAGGGATCTAACCTACTTTGCAGGACAAATTAGCCAAGAACCTCATCCATTCCCTCTCAGAGGAGATTTAAAAATGGAAGTAATAAGATCAATTAATACTGATGGACAATCTATCACGCTGCTCCTTGATTGTCAGCTGGCAAAGGACCACCATGATAATTCAGTGATGATGATTATGGTGATAGATTTGACTAAAGTGAGATTTGACTAAAGCAAATATAACAAGTTCATAATGAAATTCAGTTTGGTATAGTGGTCAAGACATCAGGCTATAAACTGGGTGATTACGAGTCCTAGTCCAACTTTAGGGATGAAGCCTAAAGATCTTGGGCCAGTCACTCAGCCCTAGGAAGAAGGCAACTGAAAACCAGTTCATAAAAGCTTGCTAAGGAAACTGCAATGACTTCTTCAGGTGGTCACTAGGAGCCCAAAACTGATTCAAAGGCACACACACACACACACATCCAAAGGTTCCTAATAATTAAATCAAGATTTTGGAATTATGAATACATTGTCTAATTTTATATTGCCTCCCTGGCATATATATCCTATTTTCTGGTTTTGAACAAAATCAAAATAGTTTTTTTTTGTATCACAGAATTAGAAAGCACAGCTTGGAGGAAAAACGGCAGCAAAGTAATTTCCAACCATTGTTTTCAAGTCTGAAAGTCAGCTAAGGTCTCCACAAATCTAAAATGAAATTGGAATTTAGAAATAGATGACAAGAACTGGCTTCTTTATCTTTGAGACAAATATAAATTAAATTGCCTACATTCTAACTATATCAACTGCACATATACAAAAATATATCATCATACAAATGGGGTAAAAGATATATATATTATGCATAAACAAATATATTCCTATATCATTACTATACAGTTCCTGTATTATGGGAAAATATTATTGAACACCTGCTAGGTAAAAAGTTGGGATATAAATCATCAGTATTACGTAACTTTCTTGTAAACAAAAAACAACGGCATGGACACATAATTATTGATAACCCCTAACCTAATATTTTGTAGCACATCCTTTTGAGGCAATAACTACAATCAAGTGCCTTCTGCAGCTCTGAAGACTTCACTTCTCATCTGGAAATCTGACCCATTCTTGAGTAAATGATTCCAGTTTTCTTATATTCAGAGGATTCCTTCTCCCAACAGTGAGTTTCAGCTCTTTTCATAATTGATCTATTGGATCCAGATCAGAATTCATTACAGGCCGCATTAGAACAATCCAATGCTGGTTTTCAACCATTTTTGGCTTCTCTTAAATGTGTTTTGGGTCATTATGTTGCTGGAGGGCCCATGACCTGAAACTGAGACAGAGCTTTTTAACACTAGGTATTATATTTCATTCCAGAATGCTTTGATAATCTTCTGATTTCATTGTGTCTAGCACAGATTCAGGGCACTCAGTGCCAGAGGCAACAAAACAAGCCCCATAACATTATAGAGCGTTGTATATTTTTCACATTAAGATGGCATTCTTTTCTTTAAAAGCGTTTTTTTCTTCTTTGAACATATCCACTGTGACTTACTAAATAGTTCTAATTTTATTTTCTCTGTCCAAAAATCAGTGTCCCAGAAGAACTGTGTTTTGTCAACATGCCTTTTAGGAATTTCCAATGTAGCTCTTTTGTGTCTATCAAAAATGGAGTATTCCACCATGGAAGCTACTTTAAGCCAGATGGTAAATCTATAGTGTAACTTTATATTGTGGTATCTTGATCTTGGAGATCAGCCAGGATCTTTTTGATCTATTTTCTTGCTCAATCATTGAAACTATTCTAATTCAATCTGGGGTTGATTTTTCTCTTGGAGCTATGTCCAGGGAGGGAAAAGCAAAGTCTCTGCTCTATGGGCTATGGAACAAAGAGGATGGGTGAATTTACATGTGTTTATTTCAACTTATTTCAGAGCAAATCTGAATTCTTTGGGAGTAAGTCAAATGGTCTCTATACTTTTGGCCACATCAGTATAAGTCTCAAAAATGCATTTATCATTTTAAAATATTATAACTACACAAATTTTAGTCAACTATCTTGTTGAACTTAAGATACTTTAGATAATTTACCTATCCAGAAAGTCTAAATTTCATAAGCATTGTTAATATTTAACTCCTTCCTGGCTCTGATTGACCAATGTCCTCTGGGATAACCTGAAAAACTACAGCTCTAAATCCATTGGGAACACTCAAATTTAGCCCTAATAGTGGCAGGTGATATTAGTACCTTGTTCCCCTTGACTGGGGAAGAGGGGCGGGGTATAAATCTAAATAAATAAATGAATAAATGAATAAATGAATAAATAAATAAATAAATAGTAATGTGTGCTCTTCTCCCTAGTGTCACGTAACAGCTCCCATTACTTGTCCCAGCTTCTGCCAACCTAGCAGTTTGAAAGCATGTAAAAATGCAAGTAGAAAAATAGGGA
>JANHGC010002735.1:9088-21724 GCA_027560395.1 Boaedon fuliginosus | reverse complement strand
GTAAGATCAGCACTATTGGGGTCACCAAAGGGTAGGGGGGGGTTGCCCTCCACAAAAGGGGGCACAGAGGATACTCTTAATGAACAAGAAGCAACTCTCTACTGAGCGTGTGCCGTTTTCAAACTGAGGCTCCATATTCAAACTGAGGTGCCATATTTTCAAATGGCACTCAAAAGGAGAAGCCCCACCGAGTAAGGTCGCCTGCAACATGTTGGAGGGGGCACTGACTCCCAGAGCCAGCCTTGCCCCACAGCCAGCCTGGGCTGGCCCCACAGCCGGCCTGGCCCTACAGCCAGCCTTGCTGGAGCCGAGATGTGGGAGGGGGGGGCTTCAGAAGGCCCACAAATTCTGTGGCACAAATATACTTCTTTTTTAAAAAAAGCAAACCCTGAGCAAGGCTGGGTAATCAGCTAGTTTATCTATAAGAAAAACCAGATTACTTAAAATAGATGTTACTAGGATAGATTTAGTGATAAAGATGATGCATATAAACCCAGATTTTCAATGTAGTTTCAAACAAGATTTTCCAAGAAGTATTGTTAAGCTATATCCAAATGTATGAAACATCTGATTATGTTTTATTGCAGTTATCAAGGTAATTAACTTGATAACAAACCAAGACTGCATTAAAGCATTTTCCTTATGCCTGTAATGTCATTTTGAAGACAGATTGTTCAAATATTGCTGTAGCTGCATAAATGCCTCTCCTGTTTTGCTAACTAAGCCTGCAGGTTCTTGTTTTATACTATGAACTGAAGGAGAATTTTGCACAGAAACAAAGATTGTAATTAAAATTTAAGCAAAATTTCAAAACAGTAAATTATAATTGGAGACAAGGTTCATATTAGTCAGATTATTCAATTTTTAATATGAGAGATTATCTGCAGCAATGGTTGACTTCTAAAGTATGTTTACAGAGAGCAGCTGGACTGATATAATTTCACTAATTCCTAGAATAGCTGATTTAGCTCTATCCATATCTATAAGAGGAAATGTAGCTATGTATGTAGGGTAATCTCTGTGAGATGGGATAGGAATGAATCTGCTTCAGGGCAAGTAAGTACTTTTAAAATACTTCTAAACACATATCAATTTTCTGAAAGACATTAAGAATGAGATGATCACAATGTAGACTAAACAGGTCAGCATAGTCCAGTGTTATCAATAACACATTAATAATCAGTGCAGTTCTCTGAGTGCGAGTTTTTAAGAAACCAAAATGGTACCCTGACAATAGAGTAGGGTAATATCAACCACCTCGCTGAAGAATAAGAAGCAGGTTGCAAAAGAACCAGTGATGACTTCTGCAGAGATGATAATTGGAAGAAAGAAATACAAATCAAGTGGCAAGAGGAATGAAATGGGGCAGGGGCTCATAATCATAAAGTTATTTATTTATTTATTTATTTGTTTTATTTATTACATTTTTATGCCACCCAACTCCCGAAGAACTCTGGGCGGCTTACAACAGAGATAGCAATAGCACTCAGATGTTATATACTGCTTGTCAGAGCTTTATAACACTCCCCAAGCGGTTACAGAGTCAGCCTATTGCTCCCAAACAATCTGGGTCCTTATTTCACTGACCTTAGAAGGGATGGAAGGCTGAGTCAGCTATGGCAAATCTATACAGCATACTAAAAAGCAGAGACATCACCCTGCTAACAAAAGTGCGAAGAGTCAAGGCTATGGTTTTCCCACTTGTAATGTATAGCTGGGAAAGTTGGACCGTAAAAAAGGCTGAGCGTCAAAGAATTGAGGCTTTTAAACTATGGTGCTGGAGAAGACTCTTGTGAGTCCCTTGTACTGCAACGTAATCAAACCTGTCAGTCCTAGAGGAGATCAACCCTGACTGCTCTTTAGAAGGCCAGATCCTGAAGATGAAACTCGAATACTCTGGCCACCTCATGAGAAGGAAGGACTCACTGGAGAAAAGCCTAATGCTGGGAGTGATTGATGGCAAAAGAAGAAGGGGACGACAGAGAGTGAGGTGGCTGGATGAAGTCACTGAAGCAGTCGGTGTGAGCTTAAATGGACTCCGGGGGATAGTAGAGGACAGGAAGGCCTGGAAGAACATTGTCCATGGGGTCGCGATGGGTTGGAAACGACTTTGCAACTAACAACTACGACAAATTCTCAACCAGGATGAACTTTTGCTGCCTGGAATTCTGGAAGCTGTAGCTCTAATAAAGAAATTGAATGAAAGAAGCATGATTTTGAACTTACAGTGATAGCAGAAAGCCACTCAAAACTGCTAAATGTGAAAAATACTGAAGGAAAGGAGACACAATATCTTTTGGCCAACTGATACTGTAAAATCAGTTCTTCATATCCAGTATACCAAGCTTTTATTTTGGGGATTAAAACCAATAGGGCCAAACACATTTTTTCAAATTATTATATGAATGACAGCACCTACACCTTGGCAGTTTTAGGCTAGAACAGGGGTGTCAAACTGGATTTCTTCGAGGACTGGATCAGCATTGTACTTCTCCTCCGCAGGCCAGACTGGGGGCAGGGTTGAGAGATGGGACAGATGCCTCCTGCAGCACCCTGCTGGCCAAAACAGGTGCGGGGGGGGGGCTGCATGCACCCCCCACACCCTGTCTTGGCCAGCAGAGTGCTGTAGACTATCCAGTCTGAAAAAGGGGCGTGGGGGGGGGCACACACAGCCCACCCATTTTTGGCTGACAGAGGCACCACGGGCCAGTCCTTTGCTATTTCCAGGCCCCACAGGGCCATATTTAAGCTGAATCAGGCCCACAGGCCTTGAGTTTGACACCCCCGAGCTAGGATTTTTCAAGAAAATGCTCAATTGCCTCTTAGCGTAGTTTATACAGTACTCCTAAAAGTTGTATTTCAGCACCTATTTATTCTATTATTTGTCTCTTTGCCATGTTTATCATTCTTCAGAGGAACACAGCACCCAACACATTAGGTGCTTAAGCAACTTTTGGGATTCAGATCTCTGATGTAAGAAATGTTGTTAAAAACAATGTCACATCTCTATACCTATGCTGCAGTTTATAAGTCAGTGAGTATTCCCCAGAGCCTAATATTTAACTACTAGACTGGTAGACACAGGCGACCAGAAATTGCATCTAAGCATAAAGCGGGCTAGCCAGACAGAGATGAACACCATATCTCTTTTCCCCAGATACCAGATTGGATGGTCCCTTTTTCATGCTTAGCCCAAAAATGCATTTGTTTTTGTTTTTCTTTGTTAAGCCTAGGAGACTGGTCACTTTTTGCAACCTACTGATATATGCAATGCCATAACAGAGTCTTCATAGCTTGAAAAACACAGTTATTCCCTGCACTATTTTAAGCAAAGTGATTCCACCAGACAGCATAAAGTAGTTAAAGAGGAGAGGCCGAGCGATTCCACTGGTAATTAAAGAGAGCCTGGCCATTCAAGAACTGTTACCTAATGGCTGCCTTTCATAAAGCTACCTGAATTGTCTCTATTCCAGCTCACATATTTATATGACGTGGGAAAAGAGTGATGGAGTGGATCAACCAATCTTGCTCTCAAACAGTGTTTTTAAGTTTATTTTTGAGCACTAGATCTATTATGTTACTGCTTTTCATAATTCATGTACATATTAACTGAAGAGTAAAAATGCTTTAAATAAATACCATACATTTCAAAAATGTTTAAATAGAGGGGATCCTTTAAAATCTTACCAGTTAAACTTTTCCAAAATATGTTGTCCAAATAAATAATTCTGAGACTTTCGTTACAGTGGAAACATTAGTCCCCAAAATACAGGAATTAAGCTAGAGGAAGTTGCAATTCAGAAAAAGAAGTCTTCCAATAAGTGAATATAGGTTTTAAACTGAAACATTTTGAATGATATTTGTTAGATTCGTATAATCTAGCCCAAGTCATGACACAATTTAAGTTTTCACCTAGCACCTTGTGTAACCCTATGGATTATGACTTAATACAGTGTATACCTCTAACCAATGTTGCTTTATTCAATGAATATTTAAAAATTGTGCCCTACCACTGGATTTATAAAATAACAAAGCATTCCAAACCCAAAAAGCACTTCTTATACGTATTATTACAAAAGTGAAAATAATGTTCATAACTGAAAAAAGTTGCAAGAATCAGTTTACAAATGCCCACAAATTCACAGAGCTAAAAGGATTTTAAAGTGTAATTTTGGAAGTACAGGTAGTGCTCAACTTACAATCACAATTGAGGCCGAACTTTCTGTTGCTAAATGAGACATTTGTTAAATGAGTTTTGCCCCATTTTATGGCCATTCTCACCAGTTGTTAAATGAATCACTGGAGTTGTTAGGTTAGTAACACGGCTGCTTCCCCATTGACTTTGTTCGTCAGAAGGTTGCAAAAGCACATGATCCCCGCACAATACAACCATCATAAATATGAACCAGTTGCCAAGTGTCTGAATTTTGTTCACATGACCAAGGGGATGCTGCAAGTAAGTGTGAAAAATGGTCACTAAGTCACTTTTTCAGTGCCAGTGTAACTTTGAAAGCTCCCTAAATGAACTGTTGTAAGTCGAGAATAACCTGTTTGCCACACATCCTTCTTTTGGACAGTAATAAAAACAACAGATTAAAAACCAAGTTTCCAATAGAAACACTAAAACAATTTAGAACCACATTACTCATTTAATGAAACTGTCCAACCTGAAACCCAAAATATTGCTATTATTCTCAATTAAGCCCAACCTAATTTATGAAATCATATGCTTTTTAAGCATTTTATGCATGCTTATATTTATGTTTTAACTCCACTGGAGAGGAGTAAGCAACTCTCCAAGCAGTGATAGAACTTTCTTTTCTTTAAAGGTAGCAGGAGACTACAGCTGTGTAACAGGCTGTAGCAAAAATATCCAGTCTGGCTTAATTCACAGTAGACCAAACTTATTCATATGCTTATCCACTTACTTTTCTTTTGTAACTTTTGCTATTTGCAATTCAATCTATTTTTCCCTTCCAGATGAGTTCTGTAAGATTTTTTTCTTGATGTTTAAGTAGAGACTAAATCTATATTCAATTTAACAACTCTCGTAGCCTGCTCACTTTAACAATGTTCTGCCTATCCCTGTATAGCTAAACCTTATGTTTAATGTAACATGTTGCACTTAAATATATCAAAAGGGCAAACCAATATCCTTAGAGTTCCTTAAAATGTTCGTCATGATTGACAAAGGATAAATAAAGGATGCTTAAACAAGGGAAGGGGGGGGGGTGTTCTTGATTTCTAAAAAAAATTCCTTTCTGTTGGAGCTTGCTTCCCACCTGTGTTCTATTGGAAATATCCCTAAACTCATTGGAACAGATCTAACAGGAAAAAGACAAGCAGAAATATCCTATTCTCTGAAAATCGAAGTTAACCATTTTATAGAGTTTGCTTTAAAAAAGAAACTCCTAGCTGCAGCATCCCAAATGTTTTATAGCCGCCAAAGTGCATAGGAATACAGATACTCAGGATAATAAGATGAATTATAAAGAGAAGTCTAAATTAAATGAGCATTTATTTTCCATTTAATTTTTTTGCACCTCAATTTGCACTCTTTCTGAAACAGAAAATGGAGCCAGGTGGTCGGCAAGGTTCTAACGAATTTCAACAGAACATTAAATTACTGAAAAGTTTCAATTGAACAAAACTGAGTCTGAACTGCCAAAAGTATAAAAAGCTTAAGAGAAAAAAAAGAAAAGAAAAAAAATAATTCAAACGCTAAAAAGATTTTGGGTGTTACTTATAACTTAATCCTGGCTAAGTTTGCTTTTTTATTATTTTTGAAAAGTTTTGAGTTGCATGTTAAAAAAACGTTTTTAGACATGCTGAAATCAAATTATAAGCTTCTATTTTAGGAATTACATGGCTCAAATGCTGTATAAAGATAAACCACTTTTCAAATTACAATTACACTTTGCAACAAAAATAAAACAAAGCAGTTAGGGAAATAACAATTTTGGATAAAAAGATTTTTAACCATTTTACCACTACAAATGTTGTAAAAGTCAAGAAGTATATAAAGAAGTAAAGGAAAATTCAGTATAAAAATCCAGTGTCATCTGTTGCTTCTATGTAAACTTTACTCGAAAGAAAGGCAAAGAGTAAAATTGTTACTCTTTTTTTATTTTTTCTCCAACATCTTATTTCACAAAATGACTAACAGCAAAATATGCAAAGACAACGTAAATGCATAAGGTTGTTTAATACCTTATATCCATTAAACCGGTAATATCATGAAAATTAGAGTTCATAATGGAATGATTCAGAAATAGTATGGGTAGTCCTCAACTTACAATCACAACTGAACCCAAAATTCAAGTTGCTAAGCAAGACATTTGTTAAGCAAGTTTTGCTTCATCTTTCTTGAAACATTTGTTAAGTGAATCACTGTACTTGTCTAGTTAGTAACACAGTTGTTAAGTGGATCTGGCAACCTCATGGACATTGCTTGTCAAAAGGTTGCAAAAGGTGATCACATGATCCTGGGACATTGCAAACGTCATAAATATGAACCAGTTGCCAAGCAACCAAATGTTGATCACATGACCATGGGCGATGCTGCAATGGTCGTGAGTATGGAAAACGGTCATAAGTCACTTTTTTCAATGGCACTGTAATTTCAAATGTTCGCTAAACAAACCGTTGTAAATTGAGGGATACCCACATGGTATGCCACATTATACATTTTTCAAAACACGGTTTTGAACTCACAAAATCAATTCATTTACAATATTTCTATTCTGCCTACCATCTGAAGAGTTAAGCAAAGAAGTTTAATAGTTCTGGACGAATAAAGTAAAGCTATGCCTAATCATATCTTCAAATGGAGACCGTGAACCAAGCTTAATAGTATTTTGATATTTTACAGTAAACCTCAGTTAAAATTATCATATTTGTAAACTTACATGTTGAGTACAAGGAAATACAAAACAATGCTTTTCTTCCAAGTATGGAAAAGTATTTTTCAGGCTTAGTAAAAAGAAAAATATTGGTAATTCATCAAGTTTCAAGTTTGATCCCAAAAGTATCAATACATATGTCACTGAAGCCATACATACTTATTTTATTAATGCTGATTAGCTGAGCTCTGCAATTCGTTTGGTCTTCAAGTTATGAGCTGGGATTACTAGCACTTTAGCACTGTTGTAACTAATAATATAAAAAAGAAAATCTAGATGCTTGGCCTAAAAATGAATACATTATTTGTTGATGTAACTTGAGCATAACATAATGTTACCAAGCCAGTACCTTATATTGAGTTTATATTAGAAGCCCTCAAAAACTCATATCCTACCTAATGTAGACAATGTTGTTGAGAATCATAGAACTTGTAGTCCAACCATCCGCATCCCCTGGAGAAATAGGACTGTTTCATGCCCTAGATAACACTGTATCTATGTGGAATGTGGTGTACAGGTAGGCAGTCCTCAACTTATAATCGCATCATGACCATCCGAAGTTAGACTGGATTTCAAAACAGCTACTTATCACCTATCCTTGAAAGCGACTAACTCTCTCTCTCTCTCTCTCTCTCACACACACACACACACACACACACACACACACACACACACGCCACATGACTCCATTTTGGGCGCTTAGCAACCGGTACACTTTTACAACTGACTGCAGCATCCGACAATCATGTGACACAATTTGAGACTTTTTGCCCCTTTCCAGCAGAAAATGGCAAAAAAACCTCATTGGATATGCTGGATTCACCTAATGATGTGATTCACTTAACAACCACTTAACAACAGTGAATTGCTTTATGAACATCATAAAAATAGTCATAAAATTCAGTTCAAACACATGGTGCCTCAATTTACTATTATGACAACTTACAACCATAATGGAACCCAGATTTTGCTTATAGGTCACAGGCTAACTGCATGCTTTTTTTTAAACATAGAGGATACATTTATACAATATATTTTTATACTGGTTAACCTAACCATAGTTTATTCAATTCAATTTTCTAAAACTTGATAACACAGGAATTTGTCCTGTTTCTGGATATTAGGCTAAAATATGGTTGATTAGTTTTTGGTTCAGTGTACTTGTACTTCAGTGTAACATGTGAACATAACCAGAATATGCCTTTTTATTTAGATGTAAAAAAAATCAAAACAGAGCTAACAGCTGTAATGCATCTTTTAAAAGAAATATTGAAAGTGCAAACTAGAATCTTGATTTAAAGGTACTCTTTATTTTTTCCTAACAATTTATATCATGACTAAATCACCTTGATTTTTAAGGTAATACATCCACTCCACTTATAACTTAATATCACATTTTAAAACCCTTCATCAGGTTCTCAGTAGGAAACTTCAAACAGTTGGAAGAGATGTTAACACAACAGAAATAAGAGCTTGATCCCAAAGGAAAGTGGGACAAGAATACAGAAAGTCAACAGCAGAATGGTTGAAAGAAAAACATCTGAAACATAATGTGTTATACTTGCATTATTCCTTTCTTCTGATATTTTACACACACACACACACACACACACACACACACACACACACACACACGAATCCAACACCAAAGAATGCTCAAAATAATCTACATTTGCTCAGTCTGTTGAACATCAAATGTCTTTTCCTCAAACAGGGGTTACCACATAACTCAGTAGGTTATTTACATTATTGTAAATTATTGAATATATATATATATTCAAAAACTGATTTTTATTGATTTTAATACCATGCACTTTAAGACTCTTAACTGCTGTGTGTCACAGAAAGTCAAAAATACATTAGATTTGATAGGAGGCATCATGCTAACAAGGTGTGTATTGCACAAATATAATTTACGTGTTGCTTCTAACCAGGGGTGGGTTTCTCCCGGTTCGCTGGTTACCCGCTTCGTGTGCGCGCTTTCCGAATGGCTGTCAAAAGCGCGCTGCGCATGATCGACTCAGAAATTTCGGTGCGGTTCTGCAAGCACTCTGACAGAACAGCTGCGTGGCGGATATCCTAGGTCCAACTTCAAAAAGAGGGACTCACACCTGTCTATCTCTGGAACCACTCCTTCCCATGGACATAACCTTTGGCGAGCAATTACTGCCACTCTACCGCCCCTGCCCTGGGGTCACAGCTGGTGCATCACTTGAAACCTGGCAGGGGACATCTCAATGAGGGGAATCCCTCTGGCCCCAACCAGGTCTCAGTGATGCACGCCAGGTCTGCCCTCTCCTCCAGGATTAAATCCCGGATTAGAGGAGCTTTCTTTACTACCGACCTGGCATTGAAAAGCAACAGCTGGAGCCCAGGGCCCTGCATTCCCTGGCCAGTGGGTCCTTGAGAAGAGCTCATGGGGTCGGAACGCGGTACTGCCACCAATTGGCGAGCATGCGTTCCTCTGTAATGGCTAACCCCACGGCTCCCGCCATATCTGCCTCTCCCAGTCACCACCGTGATCGGCCGTCCCTCAAGCTCCATGGCGGATGCGGCCCACCCCGTACTACCATCAACTACCGTATCCAGCCAGTAGGATCATTAACCCCTCCACACACTCACTCAGTCCCTACTCTCACACAATTACCTAAAATTAATTAAATCAAAAAAACAATTTAAAATGCCTTAAAACACTAATAAAAACAAAATACACAATACAAAAATATAAAAAATATTGACTCTCTAGACTTTAAATCTTTTAAAAACCTGAGACCACTCTAACAGGAAATATAAAATAGGAAAAAAAGGGCTGGGAAGGGGGAAGGGTCTTTCTCCTCCTTCGCTAAACTGGGCGTGTGTGTGGCCAGCACATGATGCATCCGACTGCGAGTTTGACAGCCCTGCTCTACATGAAATTGGTTTAAAGACCACCCAGAAATCATACTTAGTCAAAAATAGGCATTCAGCTTGTTGACTGCCTCATGATCACATTATACCCATCTTGATTATCAGTTGCTTTTCAGGTGCAATTCAAAGCAAAAAATGGTTGTTTCATAAATTCCTATATTGCTTGGTGTTCATATACCTGCAGGCCACCTACTGTATCCTTAGTTAATTCAGGATAGCCCTCCCACCAAAACTATTAGTGGTGCCACAATTCTAACAGCTGACAGGACTGAAGCTAGAAAGCACTGCCCCTTCTTCATGGCATCAATACTCTGGAACAACCTTCGCATGTAAACTAGACTGGTTTCCTTGGTAAATTTTCATAAGTTGGTGAAAATCAAACCTTTCTGAAGGGTTTTGGGGAAGGATTGTTGCCATGAGTTAAGAGTATAATATAAAAACAACAGTTATTTATTGATACTGATACTTTGATTTTGCTGAATGCTTTATTAGGTTCTTAGAATATTGGTTTTACTACATGATGTTATTTTGTATGTAAATTTACTGTGTCTGATAAGAATTGGTGATACAAGAATACATAATATAAATATGGTTCTTGGGGATTTTGTTTTCTTTGCCCATTTTGGACCATATGACAATGAAATAGATGTACATCCCTACTGCCTATGTTGCTGGTAGCTGCAAGATTCAGTAACACTGATTATGCCAATTATCTAGGGAAGTAGGACTTGGAGATGCTACATTTGCCTGTATGCGGCACAATGTCCTAGAAAGAAGACTATTCTTCAATCCTTTGGTCTACAATACTCTGGACTTTTAGGTTTGAATAAATTTCTTATGATGCCCAGCTTTCTCTCCAACGACACCAAGATGTTCTTTAAAATCCTGCACTATTGTCTGGATGGAATGAGAGCCTGGAACTATGCCTATTTGGCCAAAGTAATTGGCGCCTTAATTACCTTGTATTGAGTTAGAAGCTGCAAATTATAGCACTTCCAACCATTATTGAAATAGCTTCATTTGCTTCAATATAATTAAACATTTTTAATGTTTAATTAAACAATACATGTGTATACCTGCCCTCTGTGCCCCAACTAGTGTACACTTGAGATCTCTTGGCAGTGCTACAGAACACAATATTGCTAGTTTCTAGGCAACTTCTGTTTAACTTGTACCTATTTTAATCTTGTATTTTATATTTTATGTCATATATAGCATGCCTTATTTTAATTGGGATGCTTCTTTACATAAACATTTTAAACACTATTGTTGCTTGTATAGAACTTAACCCCAATCAACAAAACATTATTTAAAATAGAGTACCTTGAATTTCTTTTCTCTACATCAGAGCTTCCAATGCTATTTCTGTATATTGTATCAGCAAGGTGAACAAGATATCTACAGAGATTTTCTAGATGAGATACTGTCTTATTTCCTTTAAGATTAGTGAACCATTGTTTAGGGAAGCAGTTAATTACCTAGAAAAAGATTATTTTAAAAATAAAATTTAAAATACAGAACAATCCTGTATAGAAAATATTATAAACTCAAAATAATATCTAGTTGTTTGTACAGTACACAAGGCAAGATTTTCAAAAATATGACCAACTACAATGTTTCATATTTATCTATAGCAGTATCTGCCATCTTATTTTAAACTGAGATTATATGTCAACTTCACCTCACATTAATTAGATCTTTGACATATAGGGAACAGTAAGAAAACACTAATTGTAAGTTGATTTCCATGTAATTAGCAGCATAATAAAACATTACATAAGAGGATCGGAGAAGAATAACTGACCATTTAACTGCAGGCAGTATGCAAGACCCTATTTCAGCACTGCAAAATTGCACCACTAAAACTTTACAGCAAAGTGCCATCTTCAGCTATAAAATTTTTGATTCTTTCTCCAAATAAGAGTAGAAACTGAACTAAATACCCTTGCTTCCCACTCAGCATTTCTAAAACCATGGAGTTGAAATTTGACTATTTTGATACTGAATTTTGTCAATGTCATCTTGGGTCATTTTGGCAGGTTTTTCGAAGGAAAAAAAGATAATGTACGTGTGTGGACTCTATTCCCCCGCCCCTCTGGTATCACATCTGACCATCCAGCTGCTTTAGAGAACAAACTACTGCTCAGAAGGTTGTCCATCCATGGCCCACCATTTAGCAAAAGCTGGTCCCTGTTATATGCATGTGTTAACAATTCCATAAATTTAGCAGGGAAATACGGACTAAATTATCAACTGCCAGAGATCAGACATCGGCCACAGGTATTTCTATTTATTGCTAGTGTACTGGACCTTACTGTAAGCCATTTGGGAACTAAACTTTGGATAAACAGCTGAGTATAGATGTGAAGTCATAATATGTTAATTTTAGTTTTTGTACTATTACAGAAGTAAAAAAAGGGAAAAGGAGTCCTGTAGATTTTATTCTATTAGTCACTGACGACTATAGAGGGTGATGCTTATCTCCTTTTCAAGGCCTTTGAGTCTGCACTGTCCGAAGACGATTTTGCAGTCATGTGACCAGCATGGTGTCACAGAGTGCTGTTACCTTCCCACTGAAGTGGTACCTCGAGTTCCCCTTTTGGGTGAAGAGAGGCGGGATATAAATCTAATTAATTAATTAATTAATTACCTATTTATCTACTGGAATTTGTATGCTTTCAAACTTTTTAGCAATTTGAAAGCATGCAAATGCCAGTAGATAAACAAGTATCACTTATTTATTTATTTATACAGCTGTGACCAGGGGGGCCTTCGCGCAGGTTCGCCTGTTGCGCCAGTTGCGACCTTTCCTGGACCAGGGGGCGCT
>JANHGC010002732.1:4037-27070 GCA_027560395.1 Boaedon fuliginosus | reverse complement strand
AATTCCTGAGCTAACATGACTAGAGAAGGAATTCTGGGAGTTGAAGTCCACAAGTCTTAAAGCTGTCAAGTTTGAAGACCCCTGCTGTATGGGAAGGACTGCAGGGGACCCCCCACCCAAGGGGCAAGAAACAGAGCACAGGGTGCCTCAGGGGATGGGGTAACCCTGGGAGGCCTGGGGCAGGTGACTCTGGGCCTATGTAGGTGTCCCACTTGAGGCACCCTGTGCTTCATTTACCTATCCTTATGTTCATTTATTTTATTTATTTATTTATTTATTATATTTATACCCTGCCTCATTTCCCCGTCAATTTACCAGCTACATCAGGTAGAACAGAGGATGTGATTGTTAAGAAAGGCTGTTTTGCTGAATGGGTATTGTGACATATGGCCATAATGGGCAGGTCCATTACAATTGTATCTTGAGGACAATACTCAAAGGTTTTTTTCCAGATAGCACAATTGTTAAATTAATACATATGTACAATGCAAATTAATGCATTTTTATTGAAAAAAAATCAAACCGATCCTTCAATAAAGCATTAGTCAACACTGCAGAATGAATGTGGGTATGTATCAAACTTAACTAACAAGTAAACTGATTTATTAACAAGTAACTTCATTTTCAATATATCTTTTCTGCTTTGGCTTAACAAACTCATTCTGTCTTAAAGTCATGTTCCCATTTCTAGTTGAATCTTAACAGTACTTCCCTTACAAATGCTGTTAGCTAAACTCATTTACTACAAGCCTCAGATGATGAATATTTATACACTGCTTAAGTCCAAATGGAAGCTGGTTTACAGTTTATGTAATAAAGTATAAGACTAATAGTGTAATAATGTAATAAAAATATGAAGCAATATAACTATACAGTAGAAGAGTTCAGCATTAAGAGCTGTGGACTCAAAAGCCCTTTGGAGAAGCCAAGTTTTTACAACTTTCTAGGAAGCCATGTTTGTAATTTACTCATATTGTTATTTTTGTTAGTAGCTTCCAGTCTTAATGCTTCCTGAGAAAATCTGTGGTTACTACCATATTTATCTCAGTTCTCCTGTAAATATACCAAGTATTTAAGCATTTATTTTTAGTATTTCTCAGTATTACAAATCTAGATTTAACTGATAAAGCTAATTGATCAATCTAGATTAATCTAGATTAAGGACTGATAAAGCTTGTCCAAATTAGCTTGATCTCCAAACAGGAATTGCAGTGAGAAGGAAATGCAAAGATCTCTCTCCTTTGTACATGTCTATATGGATCACGTTAACTGAAAAATTCCTTGGGAGTGGAAAACAACACATCCTTCCAATGTATGTTGTAACAAACACTCCCAAGCATATTTTCCTTCAGAGTACACGTGCACAGGATCAGCATGCATGCTTTCAAGACCCATGCTTGCTTGTGCAAGTCATTGTTTCGTCTAAAAACAACATGAAAAGAATTCCTACATGGCTGAGAAGTGAATAAGCCAGTGGAAACTGAATTGATCTCTTTTGGATTTTCAAATAGTGGCGTATTTGAATTTGGCTCAAAAGTAGCATGTCCAAACTCCTCATAAATCAGTTTCAGCAGGAAGTAAATGTCTGGTGATTGAAGTATGTTTGATTGGAAGGGACTTTGGAGATCATGTAGTTTAATCCCCTGCCCCCTCCAAAAATATGCTATTGCAACAGTCTCAGCTGCAACAAATGGCCATATCACCTCAATTTAAGCATCTCCAATGAAGGAAACTCCACTCTCTCCTGTGGTTGTCTGTTCAATTATTGAATAGATTGTAGGGATAGAATGGTTTTTCTGATGCTCAGTCACAATGTACTGGATTGTAATTTAAACTCACTGTTTCCTGTCCTGTGGAACAACTGTGAACAATTCTTCTCTGATCTCTACATTACAATCCATCAGATATTGGAAGGTAATTCTAATGAGCCCCCACAATTATCTTCTTTCCAGATTAAACACACTCAAAATATTTAATCACTTTTCTTAAATTCCTTCCATATGGTTATTTTACTACCCTGAACTTGTTCCCATTTATCAATGCTGTTCCTAAAATAGTGTTCAGAACAGTAAGCAGTAATTTAGATGAGGTCTGACCAATTCAAAATAGATCCATGATGATTTTTGATCTTGATACATCTGTTAATGCAGATTAGGATTGCATTTGTCTCTGAGCTTTCTGCACACTGTTGGCACATGCTCAGCAGGATCTTTTTGTGTGTGATACTGCCTTATATGTTCTCCCCTTTCTTGTGCCTTTGATTTTTCCCACCAACTGAAGAATTTTGTATTTGTCCTTGTTGAATTTAATATTACTGGTTTCTGCTTATTGTTCCAGCTCAATGTTTTTTAAGATGTTTGCTGTCCCACCTGTTGGGAAGCTGCCAGCCAGGTAAGGAGGAGGAATCAAGTTGAGAATTAGCCTTGAGTTATTGCGCAGATGAGAGACTTAGGGCCACTCCCCCCTCCTAAATTACATGGGACCTTACATGTTTATTCCCAAACTAAGGCAAGTGATCTGGGGATATTCCTTTATTATAGGCAGAACACAATAAAGTAGCTACTTTGAACTCTACAGGTGTGGACCTGGTTGCTTATGCTTGACATGATCTCACTTTTGTCATCAGCAAATACAATTCTTGACTAATTTTAATATTTTCTATCTGTTCCACCAAGCTCTTTAAGTCTATGTTCAACAGCAAAAGGTCCAAAACAAATCTTTCTGCAGACAGTGGGATATATATTCCATGACACCATGGATAGTGCTTGACCTCATATTATTTTATGTCAATTAGAATGCATCATCATTAGTACTGACCTTGCATTTTATTTAAAATGGATCACATCTCCACTGCATTGACTGGAATGCAGGCTGGATTAGCTACAGATGTTAATAACTTCATTGAGAAAGAAAATATTTAACTATAAACATGGGCTGGGTGAGTCACTTTAAAGTCTTAAATTCTGATGAAATTGTAAAATAAAGAACAAATTAAGATCTATGATACCCTACATTCATTACAGTAAATGAGCAAATTAATAAAAATGTAGAAGTAATTATTCTGTAACACTGCCACTGAGGAATCATCAAAATTCAACTTTCAAAGCCAAGTATTGTCTTTCCATGTAAAAGTTATATTGAAAAAAATGCTATTGGATTAAAAAAATACAAAACGGACAAGAGATGGATTATTGATACTTCTTAATTAGGAATTCAGGAAAACAGCTTTTCTATAGTAGTCCTTGACTTACAACCACAATTCAGCCCAACATTTACATTGCTAAGCAAGACCATTAAATGAATCATTTGGTCATTAATCATTTCTCACAAAATGAAATAGGTTGTCTTAGTTTGTTTCCCTCAAGACCAAGGTGGGTTTTTGGGGGGAGAAGGGGGACTAAATTTAACTCCCTAGTAGTGCAAGTTATTATTGGGCATCCTGCAAGGTATGAATTCTCTTTGACTAAAATATGTTGGGGGAATAGGAAGGAATTGGTAGCATCTTTTCTAAAATAATACATTTAAGAGGCTGCTATTGGGTTATTTCTGATTTTGGACTACTATAGACTAAGCTCTACTCCTAAAATGTTGAAATAGGGTGTTAATTCCAGTAAGAGCAGAGATTCTTACTGTTCTTTCCTGAAGATTTCCCATCAAAGGAAACAAATACTGCTAATGCACAATTTAACATGTGAAGAAAATTAAGCAGTCTAATTTGACCTTGGCTTGCTTTAACAGATTCCACCTCAAGCTTACTAAATTATTCCCAGGAGGACATCATTAACTTTAAAGTAGATTTCTTCCCCCCTCCCCCCAAAGTGAAATCCTGTGTTAGTACTAGTATGCAAAAAAAACAACAGCCCATGTACATTGAAATGGCACCTAAATTTATATTCAGATTTCAAAAATATACAAGCATGGTTAATTGAGGCTTTACTGAAATAATGATTTTAAAATCAACAAATTACACAGTATTTTTACTATGTTATACTGAATACAAAATTAGGCAGTCGAACTGGCAACAGATCACTAATCATAGTTATGTCTGGGGTTTTTTAATTTTTAATGCTTTTATTTTTAATGCTGGTTTGTGTCTGTACTGAAAATTGTTTGATTCAACCTAAATTGGAAAAATCAAAAATTTTAAGCTAACCCACCGTTTCTCGTATAGTATATATACACGAGCATACATTCTTTGCCATTTTTAACGTTTGCATTCTAATTAAAAAAAAAGAAATAGAGTGAAGCTAAGCATGATGGGAAACTCTTTGAATTTTCTTTAGCAGTAACCCATTGATAATGATCCCCGAAACCGCCAGTAGTCCTCTACTGGCGTCGCACTTTCATTGCATGCAGTGCGACGCAAGGAGAAGATGGGGGGGAAGAGCATCAGGTGATCTCTTGTGGGGGGGAAACCCCGTAAGTACCAGTTTCCCATTGCACATTAGCCTTCGCCTTCTTCCTCAGGCATCATGGGAAGTGTGAGCCGCGCCGTGGCTCGAGGCGTCAGAGACAGACGAGAACTACATCTCCCAGGCAGACCCGAAGGAGGAGCAGCGTTGACGCAGGCGTGGTGGAGTGCGGACGGAAAAAGGGGGGCGTGGCCTCGCAGTCTGTCTCTCGCTCTCTGGCGGACAGGGAGAGAGCGAGCGAGAGGGAAGGAGAGTGTCGCTGTGCGCGCGTCTTTCGGGGGCGGTCGCCATTTAGCGCGGCCAGTTTTCCCCCTCACTCGGGAGAGGTGGCAGGGAGAGGCCCATCCCCCACTCTCCTCACGAGTGGGAGGGAAGGACGGGCGTGAAGAAGCCCCGGCGGCGGGCGGGCGGGCAGGCAGGCAGGCGCGGCGCCCCTTCTGGGTGATTTCTCCGCCTTTCCTCCCACTCCCTCAGGCCAGGCGGTCTCGGAGCGGAGGGTGGCCTCCTTCTCTTCGGGCTGAGAACGAAGCCCCAAAGGAGGGGCGGCGGCGGGCGTCCCGGCATCGCGTGAGGGAACGAACGGAAGAAGGAAAGAGGTCTCGGCGGCGAGGACGGGCCGGGGAGGAGCCTAAGCGAGCGGCTGAGCCGGACTTCAACGGAGGCAAGGAGCTGGGCGAGACGGAACGCGCGCGGCCGCGACGACAGCCACGGGCCTGCCCTCGCCGCGCACCCCACCCCGCTGGCCCGGGGCCTGCCCGAGGCTCCTGCCCGGCCTCTTTCCTCCTCCTCCTCTGACTCCCCCACCCCACCTTCGCTGCTGCTCCATGTCGGCCCTGCTGTTCGGCTCCCCGCTGCAGCAGGATGGATGCGGACACTGACTGGGGAGCCACCCCGCCTCCGCCGGCCCAGCCCGCTCCACGAGTCGCCTCGCCGCCTTCTTTGCTCCACGCCGCCCGGAGATTCCGGGAGCCGCCTTTGCAGCAGCAGCAGCAGCAGCACCACCACCAAGAACCGCCGCCGCCGCTTCTGCCGCCTTCCGAGCAGCTCTTGGGCGCGCTCGGCGCCTCGCCTTGACTGCCCTCGCGTCAGCTGCTGCAGCGGCAACTGCTGCGCGCCCTCCTGCGCCGCCTCCCCTTCGACATCATGTCAGCGGGCGCTCCGGAGAACGGGGCGGCGGCGGCTGCTCCTCGCTTCCTCGCCCCGCCGCCTCCCCCGCCCAAGAACGGCTCGAGTTCGGACAGCTCCGTTGGAGAGAAGCTCGGGGTGGCCGCTGCGGGGACCTCGTCCGCCCCGGGAGACCCCGAAGGTCCGGAAGGAGCCAGTTGCCGTAGCGAGGAGTACCGGCGACGCCGGCATACCATGGACAAGGACAGCCGTGGCGCGGCGGCCACGGAACACCGCTTTTTCCGCCGGAGCGTCATTTGCGATTCGAATGCCACCGCTCTGGACCTTCCGCGGCTGCAGCCCGCGGCGCCTCCCCCGGCTGCTACCGCCGCCGCCTCCGCCGCCGCTACTCGAGGGAGCATCCCGCCCGTGTTGGGCTCCCCTCCCGAGTCTGTCATCCAGGCGGCCGGCGCATCTGTCACCTCCAGCCAGGCCCCCGCGTTGCTGCTCCAGCCGCCCGCACCTCTGCCTCCGGCCGCGGAAGCGCCCTCTGGTCCAGAGCTCTTGGTAGCCAAGGAGGTTGCCCCCTTATTAGCCAAGGAGGAAGGGATTGAAGCCGCTCCACTGCCCCCTACCAGTACGGCAGGAAGCGTTACCGCTTCGGCCCGGGATCTGCAGGAAGAGCGGAGCAAGCGGCAAGAAGACATCGAAGAGCTGGAGACCAAAGCTGTGGCTTTCTCCCCGGATGGTCGGTTTTTGAAGTTTGACATTGAGATTGGCCGAGGCTCCTTCAAGACTGTCTACAAGGGACTAGACACTGAGACCACAGTGGAGGTTGCTTGGTGTGAGCTGCAGGTACTAGAGTCGGCATTAGTTTTCTTGATGCTGAGTTTGGTAGGCCTAAGGCAAGGGTAGTATTCCTATAAGCCATACCTGGAAGAGAATACTTTTCCAAACTTTTATGATATAGTCTATTTTTAATGTATGTGGTAAATGATTTAGTAACCATTAATTTGAACTCTCTAAGTTGGAATTCAAGTTAATTTCTTTTGGTTGATGAAAACCCTGTCAAAGAAAAGGAGTAGATTTTTAGCAGTTCCCTTTTTTCTCTCTCTGCTGTTCTGCACCTCTCCCCCTTCTGCCTCAGATAATTAAGTGACCACGTGGAGCAGGTTTGAAGGACTTTAGGAAGGAAATAGAATTGCTGAAAAACCACCTTCTCTTTTTCTGCTGATGGAAACCTGGCAGCTGAGAGAACTTAATTGAATTCTTCCTAACATATATATAAAGGTTGCACAGAAATATTTAAATCAGGAGTGGGATATGATTTCTGAGCTTTGATTTTGTTTCAAAGCTATTCCCATTTGAAATAAGGGATTAAAAAAGAATTAAGGTTTTTGATGAAGTTACTGTTATTCCAGTAATATCACCAAGTGCTCTGCCCTTTGCTAGGGAAGGGTAACCTCGCTTTTGCTTAAATTTCTCTATTGAGTGAATGTATGCCGATAGAATATACATTAAGAATACACATATCCTAATTTTTCAGGAAAGTGCAACTTTTTCTGAAGCCAGAAAACCCTAGAATTAGCAGGATCTTCAATTAAAATATTGGAAAACTGGCAACTTTTATAGCCAATTCATGATATGGGTCTGGGTTATTTGAGGGGCTGCCCTCCCTGATTATAATATATTATAATATTTGCCCATCCTATTCTTAGCAGGTCACAGGAAGCAAGTCTTCTCTGTTGTGGCACCCACCTTATGGAACATTCACCCCCCCACACACATGCACACAAGTGAGGTTTGCTCTGTTCCTGCTAATGTTTCAGAAGTCCCTCAAGACCTGGCTATGTTATCAGGCTGGAGGGTCCCCAGTACTGGGGAATTCTAAGATGGCTCCATCATAGTAGTTAGTATCCACTGTCCTGTGTCTTTTTATTGATTGTTTTGTATATTTAATAGTGATCACTTCTATATATATATTTACTTAATTGTATGCTGCCCAGAGTCTTTTTTTGAAAGATGGGCAGCCATATAAATCCAATAAATAAATTAATTGCCTGTACAGCTACAATTGGTTGCAAAATTGCAGGCTAAGCACACTACTTTATTTTTAAACCAAAATTAATTGCTGTGATGGAATTGGGATACTTGATTCCATAATAGCTTTGTGAAATTAGGGGAAGAGATAGTGAATCTGTATCAAGATTCCAGGTGCAGTATTTTCTGTATTCACTCATTTACCATAATTGCTAACTGAAGTATATGCTGCACACTTTTGTATGAGCAGTCTTACAAAAGTTATATTCACATATGGCTTTTTAGAAAGCATCTTGTTAATCATCATTGATTGGGTATAGAATTCTCAGGTTGGATAAATGGTTTCAGGGTCAGTATTTGAAACAGGCATCAAATGCCTGTTGAGTAGATCAAATGTGGTAGGGGGAGGGGAGAGATGGAGAGGCTAATGGATGGTGAGAATAGCTAACAGATTATCCATCTGATCCAAATATAGAAATTAGAATGGCTATTCACAGGTTTCTTAGATTTCTCTTTCCACAATTCTGTCTGGTATTTGGATTGATTTCTATTTATTTACATGTTGTAAGTCAAGTGTTCTAAGTGTTCAGATAAATTACCAACATCTGACTTGTGCAACAATTTAGTTACAAATGGTCCATCTATTTTTTTATAAGTGCTTGCTTGCTCTATGGTAAGCATAAAAGTGGATGGTGGTTTGAGGATGTGTTCTTTTTTTTAACTTTTTATATTTTTAAAGTCCTTTGAAGCAAGAATCAAGTGTGCTTTCTGTGGAATACAGGTAGTCCTCAACTTACCACACTTAATTTAGTGACTGTTCAAAGTTACAATGGCACTGAAAAAAGTGACTTATAACCAGTTTTCATACTTATGACCTTTGTAGCAGCCCCATGATCATGTAATCAAAATTCAGATGCTTAGCTGGTTCATACTGATCACTGTGCTATGTCCCAAGGTACCATGTGATCATCTTTTGCGACTTTCCGACAAAGTCAGTGGAGAAAAGTTATTCACTTAACTGTGTTACTAACTTATCAACTGCAGTGATTCACTTAACTGTGGTAAGAAAAGTAAAATGGGGCAAAACTCACTTAACAAATGTCTCACTTAACAATAGAAATTTTGGGTTCAATTGTGGTTGTAAATCGAGGACTACCTGTATCACTTATGCTAGCTGAACACACAGTAATTGGGTGATGGCTCGTTTGGGGACATAAAAGATTGTAGCAGTTGGATATGCACCCAGTCCTAGAATCTATGCCTTGATGTACTTGTTTTTAATAACTTGGTGAAATTACTATTGGTTCAAGTTTGTCTGAAAAGCTTGATCATGATGTAAAAAGTTTGGATTTTAAATGAAATTGTATTTCAAGGTAGTTTAATTTATTATCAAACAACTTACATTGGTTGAAAAATAATATGGCTTATCTCCTAGGATTTGAGATTTCATTTGAATTTTCATTTTATTTAGCAATATTACCATATTTTTTGCACTAACACGCACCTGATTATAAGACACACCTAGGTTTAGAGGAGGAAAACGGGCAATGACAAAGACAGAAGAGGCGGGGTTCAGCTCTGTAAAAGGGCCCCGCCGCCATGGCCCATATTTTTTGCTCCATAAGACGCACAGAAATTTCCACCCACTTTTGGGGAGGGGAAGTGCATCTTATGGAGAAAAATATGGTATATGCACTATTAGAATTGCTGCCATACCCATGAATGAAAGTAAAAAGAAAACTGAGATTTGTTTTGTACAGATATTACAATTTTCTATTTTCAAATACCAGTACATTTGCTCTACTTGTGTTCCTGCATTTGCCTCTTACCATAACATTCAGCAAGTCTTATGTTGGAATGATGGAACTAACTTTTTTTCATAAAGTACTTCAGAATGAGAATATCAGATGATAAACTTAAAATTTTGCAAGTAAAATATCCTTTTCATTTAAAAGTAAACATTCTTCTGAAAAGTATGGAAGAAGATAGAAGACTAAAACTTTAAAGGTTTAAATTATTTGGAAATTATTTTAAAATAATATATTTTTATAAAAAATAGGCTTCAAGGTACATTTTATAGAATGGTCTAAAATGTTTTATTTATATGTTTGTATACACAACTGGTGCAGTTCTGAGACCCTCTTGAATTTTAGCAGTTTGGCAGCATGCTATCCAGTTTCACCATCAATAATTGAGAAGGTTGTATCAGCTTTTTGGGGATTATGTGGTATGCAAGATAGGATGCCAGATGCAGTAGGAGAAGTGCAGTTCTGTGGGGCAGGTTTGAGTAGCAATAAACCCATTCCAATCTGATCCTGGCCTCTTTATTAGTGGCTTGTTACCCTAGTCTGTTCCCTTTCCCCCCTTTCTCTATTGTTCTTTTCAATTCACCTACAATATCCTCTGTATTTGGTGAAATAGTGAATAATTCTTGCCTCAGAAAGCAAAAAGAGAGAAATGCTTTACGCATCTTATTGGTTCATTCACTGTCTATGTATAATTTCAGGTTACTCCTGATTGCATATGTATTCCTATGAAATGAAAGTGGGTGAGTGATACGAGATTCTCTTCTGAAGTCCAAGTCTGTTGGCTACGATGGACAGCTTCTGAGTGGGCACCGAGTTGTCACACTCGGTTTTGTACATTAATCAGAATCCATTTGAACTGGGGTATAACAAGTTTGAATAAATAAATACCACCATAACTCCTTCCCCCTCCCTTCACTCTTGAGTACTTTTCTCTTTGCAGTCCTGTTTCACTAAAATCATACAGAATTGCTGCTTATAGGTTAAGGAATCATGATTGGTGCAAGTCAGCTAGTAAACACTACATCCCATCATTCACTTGTGGGCATTCCTGATTTTCTTTTGTAGCTGAGTTGTGCAGGAAACAGGTAAGAATCCCTTTGCATCACAGCTGAGGATACCAGGAGGAAGAACACATGTACTTACGAAAAATTTAGGATTATTTTCATCTGACAAATTGCTTTATTTTAAATGAGGAAATCTGTTGAAATATGAAGTGAGTCCTTTACATCAAAAGTATTATTAATATTTGAATAATTTTAATTCAGTGTTTTTGTCTCAACCAATTTTTCTTAGCTTCTTAGCTTTCTTAGCCAATTCTTCTTGGCTATAACTTATCTTTTGGAATACTGTTATAGGTTATGCTGCTTAAAAACTAAAATGGTCTTCAAGATTATTGTGTAGCACTGATTTTTAATGATAATGCCATGTACAAGTAGCTTGTAAAAACTTGGAACTATAAGTTAAATCTAATACAATACTTTTGTTAGAGAAGGCAGTTTCTGCTGATGAAAGTGGGGACAGATATGTCATGCAGCCATTCATAGAGTTTCTGAATATATCCTCAAACTCTCGCCTGGAGGTCCTGTATTGCACATCAGGATTTTACATGGGGACTGCTGCAGATTGAAGATGAACAGAAAGTCCCATCGCACTATTGGAAATTGCTTAGCTGAGAGACCAAAACATTTAAGCCCAATAATGTATCTGGTTTATTATATAGAAGGTTAAATTTGTAAAATGTTAAGTGGCGTTTAATTGTTCAGTGATATTGTGAGATTTAGCATGACACAAGTGCATTGTGCAGAACAAACTTCAAATCTTCATTGACCTGACAAAGGCATTTGACGCTGTAAACAGGGTAACTCTCTGAACCACCCTGAGATGATATGGATGCCTGAGGAAATGCATGAATTTGATTCAGCTATTCTACAACAGAATGACAGGACCAGTCCTTTACAATAGTGATACATCAACTTCATTTGCCATTTCTCCTGGGCGGTAAGCACAGTTGTGTCCTAGCCCCAGTCCTATTCAATCTGTTATTTCCTTGCATGTTGTCACATGCTGTCCAGAGTCTGAAGAAAGGAGTGTACATCAGATACTGATTAGATTGCTTTCTAATCTCTGCTTGAATGCAGGGACATGTCTCCATATAGTCATTCAAGAAACCTTGTTTGCTGATGACTGTGATCTATAGTTGATGCTGAACAAATTGTCAGATGCTGCTATGATCTTTGGCCTGTCTATCAACTTGAACAAGACTGAAGTACTTTACTTGCCCATGCTATGTATCATATAAAACCAAAAACCACTGTTGATGACATCCAGATGACAAATACTTTGGAAGCATCATCTTAAGTGATGGATCTTCAGATAAATTAAATCCAGAATCAGCAAGACCAGCCAGGATTGAGGGTGATTGCATCCTGGAGTATTCAATCAACATAATATCTGTATTTCCACAAAGCTGAGCATTTATCTCTTTTTATTACCTCTTTTCTCCTATATGGATTTATTTACCAAATCTATATGCTGCCCCTCCCACTGTATAAGTGACTGTGCAGCTCTGCCTATGAGGCCTGGACTCTGTACATACATCAAACAATTGGAGAAATTTCACATGAGTTCTCCTTCATTCATTGGCAAGACCATGTCTTCAGGCTGGAGCTCGTGGATTGTGTGGATTGTGTGAATTCCATCAGCATTGAGTCTCTGATTATCATAATGCAAATGCAGTGGGTGGGACAGATCATCAGAATGGATGACCACCGTATGCCTTGCCAGTTGCTCTCTGATGTACTGGAGACTGGGGAGAGATCTTGAGGTTGTCCATGCAAGCACTACAAAAGCAATGTGAAAGAAACCCTACACCCAGCAAAAGGAACTAGAAAATGGCTGGCAAGCCCTCTGCTATGGAGCCTCCCCGTTGGCTTTGAAGACAGACATCACCAAAAATTGATAGAAAACAAGTGGCATCACAGAATAACACCTATAATTATTACAACAATGGACTTCCAGTGTCCCCATTGAACTACGCTCTGCACTTCCAGGTTGGGACTGCAGAGCCACCTCAGTGTCCACAGGTGAACTGCACAACAGCTTGTCTTCTTGGAACCTATAGATAATATTGAATGGTGCCTTTAACGGTAAATTCATTCCTGAAGACAGAAGGGAATGAAGTATACAATTGCTTCTTTTTTGTGTAAATAAAACAATGGCTACAGCCAAAAGCAGTGAAGCCTGATCTTTATTGAATGGTTCTTAGGTGAAATAGAAAATTATTTTCTTAATATATAAAAGCACACATGAGGGAATTAACTACTTATTTTAAAATAATAAGCCAGCATTTTTATAAGAAGTAGAAAATTTAATCTGCCTGTCAGAATTGAGGACTTCTGTTAAAATCTAAAATTTTGATTGACATGGTGCATTTCATAATTAACAGCTAAATGAGACAATTCTGAAAGCACTAGTTCACTGCTTGGTCCAGTTTAGTTTGTTGAAATAGCTTATAAAGCTATACACAGTTCAGAAACAAAATAGTTAAAATACCCAATATTACACAATATTATCTGTACAGTTGAGGAATCCCTACTTGTTTTTTTATAGAGTAGTTTGGCTCACAGTGAAGTGGCCAATAGATGGGCAGTGCTCTAAGGAGGAATTTTCTCCCAAGGCAAATGCTGCTGCCTCCATAGAATCTTATTTTAGCTGACAATTTATGTCTTATTTCCCCAATTTGTGAGATAATCTATTCTAAGAAAAGATTGTGCTTTTTTTCCTCTCTCATTCATATTTTACACTTATTAAGGATTGTGGATGTTATGCTGGTGTTTTTTTTAAAGATTATATTCATGTTTTCTTTCTGTGCAGCCCTGCTGAAAGAAGAATAGTATTATTTATTAGATTATTATTATTTATTAGATTTATACCCCGTCTCTCTTCCCCGTCAAGGGAAATAATGCATTATAAAATGTTAAAAAGTAATGGTAAAGTAGCTTGCTGAAGTATTTGTTAAAAGCAGATAACCCAGTCAGATTTTCTGTACTCTTCTTATTATGCCTAATGCTGCATGTATATGGAAGTGCTACATAAACTTTTCCTGCATTAAAAATACTGATTTGAGGAAAATATATCACATTTTAATATGGAAAAATGCCTCAGCAGAGAATTTTAAACCTGTATATGCATTCTTACTGATTCTCTAGTTTTTTTACATTTAGAAATAAAATATTGGAGATTGTTGTATCTTCCCTTGTCCATTTTTCTGACAGATCTCTGTTCCTTTTCCATGACATGTTTCATTGGTACTTTTCAATCCTTTCTTCCCTTTTGCTTCATTCCTTTTTCATTTTTTGCTTCCAAAAGATAGGCAAATATTTGTTTTTTGTTGAGGGATCCTCCTCCTATCCTTAAGATGGTGGAATAAGACTTTCTTGTTTCAGCCCTTGGATGGAAATTGTAGCCTTGTGCTCTATGCCCAGTCTGAGTTTTGAAGACTAGGGCAGGATGCTTATCCTTCCTCTTTTTGTTTCTTCCTCTTAATCTTTTCAGGAAACAAGAGGGAAATATATAACCACACCATTACACTTGTCTTGAGAGCCTAAAGTCTTATAGATTGCATACTATCCTCCCTGATGTGGCTGTGAAGATGGATATGGAAGCATGGCTTTTGTTTCAACCTTAGCTTGCTTTGTTGCTGGTACTTAAATAAACAGCAGTTTAAACTTAATTTGTTTAGTAAAAACAAGCTAACAAAAATGCAGTTTCCCCACTAACTATAACTTAATTTGTTAACTGAAAAATTATGATTAATGAAAAACAGAAATTTGTAATTTGGAGGCTATACTGAAGGAGAAGGAAGGTTGAGAGACCACAAATTTTGGTGGACTCTAGAAAAAAATATTGTACTGTAACTATAGTTTAGTGTTGGATTTGACTGAATGCTTTGTGTTTGAGAAGAAACCTGAGTGGATGGAAATCTTAATATGTTACTATTGACAGTGAGAGTAGTTAATTACAAGCCCGAATTTACTTTAATGTGTCTTTGTTGAGTAAACAAAATTTGGCTTGACACTCAATTATCATACTTAAAAGTATCGTGCAAGATTTTAAATAATGATTTGAATCACCAAGATAAATAATTTGTAACTATTTCTTTGCCTCAATAAGTGAGGAAATCTAGTTATTATAGTAACTATATTTTCTTTTTAATAGTATTTATGGTACAAGTGCAGTTTATTTAAAATTTTTGGTCATCAAATTAATTTCTTAATGCCTTTGTTTTGACTTCTTATATACCAATGAAAGACATTAAAATATTTCTTGAAAAATAAGTCATCATCCAGTATTGGATAAATTAAAGATTTCAAAAAGGAGTTGAGAATTTTAAGTAAAGTTGTGATTTTCTATTATATAGCAAATAACTAGGGATGTTTGAAAAGTTTGCAAAGCATCTCATTTCAAATATTGTACAAAACTGCTATTTTAAGTGGGAAATGGTTTGTTCCAAACACACCAAAATATTTTATCTTGGATTAAAGCTGTGCCTGAACTCAGATTACTCAAGTCCATATTCAAAACATTTTAAATACTAGAAAACAACCTGTTTCACATTTGAAACAGAATGTTGTGGATTGGACAAATTAGTTGTATTGTGAATGCTTGCATTATAAATGAATTTTTTTCTGTATCTGTACAAATAAATGCTCATGTTCGCTTAATAGAAACATAAGCATCTTATATGATTATATGCCATCAGGTCAGCATTAAATCTTAGCTACCATATGGACCTTCTCCACAATGACCTGTTCTTTCAGGGTGACATGATAATAGTCTTCCAGTATTTGAGGGGCTGCCACAAAGAAGAGGGAATCAACTTATTCTCCAAAGCAAGACAAGAAGTAACAGATGGAAACTTATCAAAGAGAGGTCCAACTTGAACCAATAAGAAATTTCCTGACAGAACAATTTATCAGTGGAATGGTTTGTTTTCAAAAGTTGTGGGTGTGCCATTACTGGAGGTTCTAAAGAAGAAATTTGATAGCCGTTCCAGAACGGTATAAGGGTCTTCTGCTTGAGCACGGGTTGGACTGAAAGATCTCTCAAGGTCCTTCCAACGGTGTTATTCTGTTCCATTCTGCTTTCATCTCCTTTCCAATCCAGCAGAGGTTGACTGTGTTTTTCCCAGAGATATACTGAAAGTCTTGCAGGATGTGTCAGAAGTCTTCTTTTGTTGGTTGTTCATGTATTTTCAGGAGTCTTCCCCAATGTTAAAATTGTAAGGAATCAGTAGTCTCCTGCTTCCACATTCAGTTTCGCTCCATAGAATATCCCAAGGAAAACCTGCAAGGGTCTGATCTTTGTATACATAGATAATGTCATAGTTTCTGAATATCTTTTCCAAGGCTTCATTCCTATCCTACTATTACGTTTTCTAGGGCTTCACTATCCTACCAAGTACTAGTCAGTGTATTTTTTTTCACTGCTGGCTCCATTTATTGTTAATATTTGATCCTAAAAAGCAGAAGCCATTTCAATATCTTTACTTTCAGTTCTAAGACTGTTTGCTTGTGGTTATTGTTATTAATTGGGGTTTTTTATATTTAATATTAGTTTCATTTTTTTCTTTGACTTTTATCACTAGAGTTAATAATTTGCAATTATAGCCACGAGAGTAGTGTCATTAGCACAGCACAGGTTGTTACGTTTCTTTCTCCAGTAGTAAAACCATTCAGTCTCCCTCAATATATGCTCCCTCAGCATCCAATTTGAATAATTAAAGAAAAACGATACAGTTTTATTGATTTGCTAGTCACTTTTGCCATGTTCTGTAGTTTCCTGTTCTATGTGTAGATTTCACATGAGGACAATGAAATGTTCTGGGATTTCGTTTTCCTCAGAACATTAGACATCTTGACTTGGTTGACAGAATCAAAGATCTATATAATCAGTGATTTGATAGTCCCTGCCTTTCTCAATTATGCAGCATGAATTAGCAATAATGTTTTTTTCAGCAGTTTCTAAAACCATCTTGACCATCTGCCATCTCCTTTTCCATGTAGGACTCTAATCTGGATTATCCTAAGCATTATTTTGCTAGGATATGAAATTGTCCTATAGTTTGCACATTCTGTGCAAGTCTCCTTTCTTTGGTATTGCTATATAAATTCATGTCTTCCATTGTATTCACCACATATGCTGGGTTAGTTTGGCTAGAACCTTTACAGATTCTTCTGTTGTTTGCCATATATCTGTAGTTATTCTGTAAATCGGTAACAGTTGGAAGGGACCTTGTGGGGGCAGTCTTCTAGTCCAATCGCCTGCTCAAGCAAAAATTGTTGAGTTCCAACTTGGTAACAACCAGAAAACCAATCTAATGTAATTCTTTAGTATCTGAGGTTCTTGTAAATGGTGACATCTTGTAAAGTATATTGAATACTAAGATCCTTACCATACAGAATTTTGGGATATTTCTTCTATCTTTGATCTTTTTTGAATCTTTCCACTAGTGTTCCTTAGCATTCCAGTCTAAAGTTGGACTTCCTTCTGAGCTTCAACAAGTTTTGGAAGACTTTCCTTTTTCTTCCCTGTTTGTTTTAATCTTCGGTGCTTTTAGAAACGGGCTTTTCCTTGTTTTTTCTATAAATTGTCTGAAATTCTATGTTCAGTTCCTTTCTGAGATTTTTGTCTTTCGTGGCTTTGATTTTTCTTCCCTTATTGGCAGTTTCAGTGAATGACATCCAATTGCTTTGGGATTTCAAAGCAATTCCTGATACTCCCCTTGAAAATAGTCTGTTGAAACAATGGAAGAAAAGGAAGGAAGGAATCCAATGTTCTCTGCCAACTTCCCACAAAGAAATTCAGTGGGGAAAACAGCAGGAGGTCAGAAGTCACTCTCTTTGCTTTTCGGCTGCCTGTGGTCATTCTGTTTCTCTTAGGTAAAAAAATACCTGTGAAATGGTGACCCAACTGGTCTGGTTCTTTTTAAAATTATCTTTAAATTCTCCAATTAAATGAGTACCAGGTTGAGAAGCTGACAGACAAATGCCTATACTGCTCTGTGCTGTTTCTGCTGTTATTAAATCCACTAGGCTGTGCTCAGGAGAGTTCTGAAAGCTGTAGCCCAATTCTGCAAGGAAGAAAAGCTTGTTATTAATTACCACCTCCCTATAATAATAATTTCTTTTAAAATGGTAAGATTCATGGATAATATATATATAAAACCAGTGCATAGAACAAACTAAATATTTCAGATATTTAGGAGTTGTCTTCCAAGCCTCCATTAAGAAGTCAGCCTAAACTAACCTTACCTTCTTGGTTATAAGAAGAATGTTGCAGCAATTTTAAGATTCCATTGGATACAGGGAAGACTTCATTCTAATAGCTAATACATTTTTAATTGCAAAATTGGCAGCACAATTACTAGATAGAGTACAATTAGGGCTTTATTCCAGTCAAGTCCTCCTTTATGATTCCTAGATGTGATTTAAATGTCGCATTGAGGCTAGAGCTTTGATTAATTGGAATCAAAGCCAGCTTTTGGCAAGCTAGTGTGGCTGAGGATCTTATTGGTTTCAACTGGACTGCTACCCTTTCTAATATCCCACCATCATAGGTCATGAAAAAGGAACAACATGAACAGACTGAGATTCTGTGTTTTCTCTCTCTGCAATAATTGTTATTTTAGGATTACATAAAGTCAAAGAAGTAATAAAGCATTGGATTCAGGGCATGCAATGGCAAAATAACTTAAGCCAAACTACAATAGTATATTGGTTTCTTTGAAAAACCCAGAGAATTTCTCTTGCAGCCTATCTGTTTCATTTACCTCCCTGAAGTAGTAATAGTTCATTCTTGTGTCTGCTTTAATAAGCTCACTTCAGCTTTTCAATATTATGAAGGATCATGCAAAATTTCCCTCCCTAAATATAGTTATTACTAAAATTTCTGGAACTTCAAGAGGAAGCAGATAAAAGGAAATGCAACCAGGTGTTTGTAGTCTGTGTGAAATGTATGTACTTTTGGAGCAGCTGTAGAAGGAAGAATAATTTGTTTAATACTGAAATATTAAGCTGAATCTTGTGAGAGCACGAAATAGGATGGACTTTAGTAAGGAATAGAAGAAAGACAACAGATACAGAGGCATAATATCCCTGCAGATCAGAAATATGTACTATTTAAGCAGGTAGACAACAGAACTTTCAATTGCAATTTCATATTGAATGAAATGGTCCAATTCTTGGTTTTCCTGCTGGGATTAGCAATAGCACTTAGACTTATACACTGCTTTACAGTAGCACTCTGTAAGCATTTTTCAGAATCAGCATATTGCCCCCAACAATCTGGGTCCTCATTTCACCGACCTCAGAAGGATGGAAGGCTAACTCAACCTTGAGCCGGTCAGGATTGAACTCCTGGCAGTGGAGAGAGTCAGCCTGGAATACTGCATTCTAACCCCTGCGCCACCATTGCTCACAGTTCAGCATGGGTTGAACTGCATATGGATATAATAAAAATGCAGAAGGAAAGATTGCACCAGAGTGGGGATTATGGAACAAATAAATTGACAGTGCTGGTTATAATTAACTTTGGTAAGTGCAAAAAGTATAGGCAGAAGCAGTAAATTAAAGCTTATGCTTTAGAGAAAACTAAGTGTCAATCAACTGGAAGTCATAGAAAGAAAACCACGTTATTTTTAAAGAGAGAATTGGGGGTAGGATAGAGCCAGAGTTAGCCATTAAAATGTTTTTGGTATCGGGTAAGGATTCCTGGTAATTTTATGAGTCAGAAATTAAAAGCAAAACAAAATTAAACAGATGCACTTTAATTGATCACTCTTGACTGTACCATTTTACCAGTGGGGATGGCTAAAACAATAATTAAAGCAATCTTTTCTAAGGTGATAGCCTCTTAAATTCTAATAATTGGTTGTCTCTTAGTCTCTGGTTAACTAAGGTCCTCCTATCTGAAAAGTAGTTAGAGAAACTTGGGATAGGCAAATAAGGGAGCGTCCACTTCCTGTTTTAACGATTGTGTTCACATCAGGATCTCTGGTTTTTTCTCTTGTGTTAATTCTAAATGGTAAGTAAAAAGTATTGCTGTTTATTATTTTGGTGTGTTAAAAATAGATATTTAACTAAACAAGCCAAAAGAAGTGTCTTTATTTATTTACATCATTTGTTTATCGTACTGTACTAATCTTGAGAATTTGGGTGGTGTACAATCAAGCTGCAAAATGAAAGCAGCAAAAATCAAATAGAACAAAGCATATATGCAGGTTAGAGTCTTGACCTACAGTCTATCAATCAAAGCCAAACAAAGATGTTTTATGGCAGTTAACTGCCAGGAAAAGCATATTCTAGAGATTGAGGGCCAGTATATGGTAGATAAGGCATGCTGTCAAACCTGACTCCTATTTAGCTCCCATGTGAGGGGGAAACTGAAGGTGGCCATACAGTTTTGTCAAGTAGTGGGAGTTGGGTTTGGGGAATGATTAAGCTGTGTTCAGTGGAATATTTATTTATTTATTTATTTATTAGATTTATATCCCGCCTCTCTTCACCCCTTCCGGGGGAACTTGAGGCGGCATTTATGTCTGATAAACCAGAATGGCTGGAGCCCTTAGGAGTAGGCAAGCGAAGATATTCTAGAAATGCTTTCTAGTATTATAGGATAGAATAATAGAACATTGACACCTGTCAGAGTTTCTCTGTGTTCCATCTCAAACTAAACAAAATGAAGATGAGATTATTTTGAGTTTTTTTTTCCTCATGCTTTCCTCTTTCTCTGAATGGAGTACCGTAGTCGTTTTTGAAAGTCTTCCATTAGTGGATTGGTTTTTCTTTCCTCGCTCCCAAGGTCAGGTATATATTCTTTTACAGCAGTTTACAAATTCAGGCTTATGGTGATAGCCAAATTAGACATGCTTGGCAGTTTTTGTAACGTTGTCTTTATGAGCATTTGGCCATAAGTACATGAATAATGAATGAAGTCTTCGTTTCTTTAGGTTCATGAAATTTTAACAGGTTGTCATAGACAGTGTAATAGCGCCGTTGCATAATCGGTGGTTTCTATATAGGCATGTGTGCTTATCTCATGAGGATATAAAGTAAATGTTAACATCTCTTAATTTTAGATAAGCAAATTGAACATACCTCATAAAACTGGTGGGGTAAGTATTTTGATGTAAGCCAAACAAAATGAAGCTTTGTTGTCAATTTGAATTCACAAATACCAAAGACTGGTATGTGTATGTGCTTCTCCAAATAAATATATTTGGCTTATATGCAATAAAATCCCTGAATGAAAATACAGAAATATCCAACATTTGAAAAATTGGTCCAATTAAATTTGCTAACCTATACAAATCAAAATAAGACATAAGTAGTCTGTCATCCTGTGAAAATGTGAAAATATGAAAGTTGAAAAGTGTTAAGCTTTCCTAAAAAAATCAGTTATGTAGGGAAATTTTAAATGAGAATATTTTAACCCTGACCTACACCCTTCTCTTCAAGCTTCACAGAGCCATTAGAAATAACTTCTGTACTTAACATTCATTTTTCAAAATATGAAATAACCATACATTTGTATCCAGTTCAAAAACTAAAACAATGTAAGTTAATATCTTATATTTGATACAACAACAAATTTTAAAACAATAATATAGAAAGCCACATAACCTTTTAGCATTAAAAGTCATCCTTCCAGTTTTAACAAGATTTTTTTTCCCACTGAGTATCTAAAAACAAAAACTTCATTCTTCATAATGAATGAGAAACAATTTGGGAAATTCTGAAAGAGACCTTTTCAGAAAGTACCTTTATCTCTGAAGATGTGTCTTCAGTGAGGCGTCGAGGAATAGAAGGATGTCTAAGGGAAGAAAACAGCAGGTCCAAAGCATATAAACTTTAAAAGCTTTAATAAAGTAAGCTAAGGATGCAAAGCACGGCTTCTGGAATTCTTTTCAAGAATTAAGACCTGCTTTGCTTTGAGTGACTTTGAGTGGGTTATAGAATAGAACACAATATTTGGCAACATTCCATGCTGTTATCCAGCTGCCTTTCCCACGGGGAAGCACGGAGATTTTTTTCTCTTTAGATTCTGCCAAATCCAGCCTAATTTTTAAATGCCACTTTTTGCCTGTTTCTTCCTACACAGCATATCTGCTTCAATGAGTTTTCATTTATTGATTGTATTTATTTGAATTGATAATATATAGTTTTGTTCTTAAAGAACTTTTGTGCTAATATGAAGTCCCAGCCCCCATTATATAATTTATTTCCAACGTTCTGTTGTATTGGAAAGTATAAAGAGATGCCTTAACATAGACACATAAATATGTGACCATCGTAAGACTGTATATATTGTCTTCTATCTATATCTGGGTCTCGGTCTTGGTCCATCTGTCTGTCTATCTAGCTATCTACCCCCACCTCCATCCCTCCCTGTGTGTGTGTGTGTCCAGTAAATGTTGTCCATGGACATGTATTTGGAGAAAAAGGCAGCAGCTTCTGAAGCAACTAGTTGACCTGAAGAAAGAATAAGCTTTAATGATTCAAAAAGGGATATTCATACATGCTTTTCTGTGCTATGAAAACCTCATCTGAAGGATTGATATTGTTCTTGAACTGAATGTGTAATGTACTACAGTGAAGCATTGTGAGCCAAGATAAGATTTAGTAATTTTCTTCAGGCTGAGGGGACTCCTACATTTGGAAAGGTATTAATATGTCTCTTGTGTTCCCTGACTTTGTAACATTTCCTAGTAAAGAGGTGGAGGACATGCTGTTAGATGCAAAAACCCAAATAGGTTGTCCATGTCTCTTAAGGATCAGCTACTAAAATTGGTTCAACAATATCAAATAGAAACTTGGCTATCAGCTTTCTTATCATTGACAATTCTGTATCATATTAGAAGCAAATGATATAATCTACTGAAACCTCAGCAAAACTACTGCACTGAGCTTCTGGGAGTACTGCTTCAATGAATAGAGTCTAATAATTTAACAAATTATTTTTACTCAGAAAAAAATGTTGCTGTCTGAGGTTCTATAGATACATTAGACTAGTGGAAGAGAAGAAAGATTTTATTGACATAAAGTAGACAAAGGCATGTATAATGAACTGGACTGATTTTGTCAGGTCAGAAATTACCTTCACTTCTGAGCATAAATTAAATACTAGTTCAACACTATCAAAATGTTTTTCATTAAAAAGATGGCAGACTTGAATATATTATATTCCGAATTGTATGTGATTTGCTTATTTCCAAATTTTAAATGATTTATTGTCTCTGTGTTAAAATTACTTAGTTTAAATAAGGTTGATATTAGACCACTTTCAGTAGTTCCTGCTTCATTTAGACACTTCATAATCAAGCATCTTATTAAAAAAAAGTTTATGGACCAATCTATAAATTATTTATTATTGCAGCGAAGGGAAAGGAAAAGCACTTTGAATCCACTAGGGAATATTCCAGAATTCCTTAGCGGTGCTATCCTTTTTTTCTGACTGCCTAGTAAATAAGTGATAGATTAAATGCTGTCTAGGCAACTGTGGAGCTACTCATACAAAACATAACATTTAAAAGTCGTATTTGTGAGGGTATTGCAAAATAGTTTAGGATCAAAGGACTCTATTTGCATAGCTACAAACTTGGGCACAAGTC
>JANHGC010002731.1:137348-152998 GCA_027560395.1 Boaedon fuliginosus | reverse complement strand
CCCACCTTATGGAACACGCTCCCCGCGGAGATCAGAAATAGCTCGAGCTTGTTGGTTTTTCGTAAAGCCTTGAAGACTTGGCTATGCCGACAAGCGTGGCCCTGATTACTATCTTCCCTTCCTTTTCCTTCCCCTTGGGTATGATTGTGTGAATGAATGTGTTTGATTATCTTATATTGTATAGGCTCTCCGATTTTATTGTATGTTCGCCGCCTCAAGTTCCCCCGTAAGGGTGAAGAGATGCGGGGTATACATTTAATAAATAAATAAATAAATAAATAAATAAATAAATAAATAAATTTATATACTATTTAGACCCACCCACCAGAAAAGCTTTTGTATCTTTCATTTTCAATAAGCAATTTCTTAAGTCACACTTTTCCCAGCCTTTAAGGCAGAAATGTACATATATCTAGTGTTCTTTCCAGAAATTTTGATTCTATTGATGTTTATGTTGTTTTTATTGTAAGCTGCCTAGAGTTCCCCCTGACAGGGGAAATGAGGCTGGGTATAAATACAAATAAATAAATAAATAAATAAATAAATTTCCGATGAACTTTCCTGTTCCTAACTTAATAAAATCTCTTCCCATTTTTCTTATTTTTTGATAAGAGCTCTAGCCTAGCATGCAAGAACAGAAAGATATTACCAGTTACTCTTATTTTTTCCTCCTTCAGTCTGCTTTTTTCCTCCTTTCCTTTTAATAAATATTGGAATTATTTAGCAATACATATCTCTATCAATTTACCATATTTCTAATACAATTGTGATTGGATTACTGCAACGCACTCTACATGGGGCTGCCCTTGAAGAGCACTCGGAGACTTCAACTGGTACAAAATTCAGCCGCACGAGTGATTATGGGAGCGGCTAGGTGCACACATATAACACCTATCCTCCGCAAGCTGCATTGGCTGCCAGTGGTCTTCTGGGTGCAATTCAAGGGGCTAGTAACAACTTTTAAAGCCCTTCATGGCTTAGGAGTGGGATACCTCAAGACTGCCTGCTGCTACCCTATGCCTCCCAGCGCCCGGTTAGATCCCACATGGAGGGCCTGCTCCGGATTCTGTTGGCCAGACAATGTTGGTTGGCGGGTCTGCGGACTACGGCCTTCTCTGTGGCGGCACCGTCCCTATGGAATACGCTCCCTGCAGAGATTAGAACCATCCCTAATCTGCCCACATTCCGCAAAGCCGTTAAGACGTGGCTTTGTCAAAAAATACGGAACTGAAAGCATGAAATCGAGATCTGTTCTTACCTCTGTATGTCTGGATGATATGTATGTGTAATTTGATATTACATTGTATAGGTATGTCTTTTTATTTGGTTGTACCGCCTTAAGTTCCCCTGATTGGGGAAGAAAGGCGGGATATAAATCTAATAAATAAATAAATAAATAAATAAGTTATATTGTGCTTGATCTTGCATTGGGGGACTTTATAATTCCCCAGTTATGGTATAAAAGTCCCATTTATTCCAGTAAGAATTCCTTTTAAGCAAACATGCATAAATTTGGACTGCAAATAATTTTAAGTGTCACAGCGAATTAATAATATATTAAGAAATAATCACTACCATTCAAAATATAAATTTTCAATAAAATATTTGAGGACTGTACCATTTCAACATGCCAATAGGGAATAGATCAATGAATGTTCCCAATTATCTAGGATTCTATGCACATGGAGGGTATTTTTTAATGAGAATAGTGTTAAAGGAACATGTAATTTCATACTCTTCCATTTTGGCAAGAAACAGACCCACATTTGATTTGCTTTTTCCTGAAAATGCCAAAGCGTTTTAAGAAAGGTACTATGCTGATTCTAAGTTCTAATAATATTTATATTTCTCTTTACACAGTATGTCAATCATTATGAAGGATGCCATGTATCCTGAGTTACTGGTTGTTTCAGCTTTATCTTTCAGATTAGTTTCACCCTGAAATATCCAAAAATTATTAGCCATATAAGCTTCAACAATTCTACGTTGCATCTACTTTTGACTGTTCTCAGAAATTAAAGTTGACCCTAGGTAATATTGGATAGGACCATCATGAAATTCCAGAAGATAGCAGGGGCACATCACTTCATGGTGTTACCAAGTCGACGTAGTCACAGACGTTTTACTTAATTTAAGACTCTGTGAAGATTTGCTTCAAAGATTTCACCTGGAGGTGATATGGTCAAGTCACTCCTTCAAAACAAATCCATACCCTTGAATGGATTTGGCAGTTTGATGTATCCTGTACTTATTTATCAATTCAATCTGATATTTCAAAAGTGATTCAGTTGACCTAACTTCTTAAAAAAAAATGATGAATTGAATCAGAACTGGAGGGATTCACTCAGTACAGATAGTTCTTAACTTACAACTGTTCATTTAGTGACCATTCAAAGTTACAACGGCACTGAAAGAAGTGACTTACGACCATTTTTCACACTTATGAACTGTGAAGCATCCCCATGGTCATGGCATCAAAATTCAGACACTTGGCAAATGGTTCATACTTACGGCCATTGCTGTGTCCCAAGGTCACGTGGTCATCTTTGGCAGTCTTCCAACAAGCAAGGTCAGTGGAGAAGCCAAATTCACTTAAAACCGGGTTACTAACTTATCAACTGTAATGATTCACTTTAACAACTGTGGGAAGGCAGGTTGTAAAATGGGACAAAACTCACTTAACAAATGTCTCACTTAACAACAGAAATGTTGGGCTCAATTGTGGTCATATGTTGAGGACCACCAGTACTAATAGCTACTTTCCTCTCCTGGTGTAAGAGCAGTGGAACATCTGTATTTTCATATTATAAATACTGTATTTTGGGTACAAAGTTAGGAATATGACAATTCCTAATCATGTTCCCTACTTTTCATATAACCGAGATGGGCAATCTGGGGGTCCTGAGTCTATTTTTAAACCCTTAGATTTCCCTTGATCATGATAGCTTAGATTAATATTAATGATATAAAATAATAGAATGTAGTGCAAAATAAAACAGTGCAAAGCTTTTCAAAGTTTTAGAGGTCACAGTAGAGCTGTTTCCAAAAGAAAGTTGGATTGGAAACATTTTTTCTTTAGTTGTGATTTGATTTGCAATCTTTCACATATTTTGCATGGGAACTTGCTAATAGATTTAACTAAAAAAAATGACCTGCACCACATGACTTCTTTCATCTTAATAGCATGAAAAAGGTTTAGATGGTTTGAAAACTACAATTATAGAAGCCTCATATGGTACATGATATGCCTTTTAAGATCCACTTACTAGGACTTATTAGAAGCGAAAGTCTTGAGAAGAAATTTTCCATAGCCATTATGTGTATCTGCCTCTAAGCAAGCATCTTGTATTGATACATCAAATTGTACCTGAACTTTTGCACTTTTTCAGTCTCCTTTTGGTGACAACAGTGGTCCTGGAGATAACATTTTGTATTGCCTTGACTGCAATTGCTGAAAATTGATAGTATAACTGCTTATTCTTTTGTAGGAAGAAATATACAAAAAAATGAACATAATATTTATTTTTTTTTAAAAAAAACCTCCTAAGCTTTCAGGGGGAAAATCATTGCTTCCAACCATTTTTCCATAGATTTTTTTTTTGTGCAATTGTTGAAATGGTACAATATTGCACAAACTGAATATATTGTTTAATCCTTAAGTAAATTTTATAGAAATGCGTATATTTTATAGTAGTATTCAAAAAAGTACATAAGAAACATTGCATGTAGACTGCATAAGAAAAGTGTGTATTATTAGATTTACTCCCCAATTGCATCCCTGAACTCCATTCAAGCAAATCCTGTTTTTAAGGTGAAGCCACAAAACGAAGCTACTGTTGTTGTTATGGTTATCTGGACATTGCTTTGCATTTATTAACATAATTATTTTCATTTTATGCCTGTTAAAGATACTCACCTGTGGCATCAGTTTCATCAAGCATTTCAAATTAATTTCCAGAGGATATTAGAGACACTGTTCATTAGAGACACTGTTCATTCATGCTGAACTAATCCTGGGCTTGACCTGTAAGACATACGGTACCTATTTCTTTAAAAAAATATTCTCAGAGTTTGCACATGTAATAATGTATTAGTTTCCCTTCTTTTTGTCTTCCACTGGAATTGCCTTACCTGAAATAAGTTAACCAGCTAAATTTGCTGCCATTTAAACTTACATGCTGAATAGTTCAATTGGAAACAGTAGAGACCTGCCCTGAGATAATAAAAACTGGTTTTTTTCCACCAGTTAAATTTGGGGGTGTATAATTTCCCATCCACCCAAAAATAAAGTCTTGAAGTCACTTATGTGTTGCTTCATATAAGCAGTGTCACATCTGGATTTCTGTAATCTCATTTTACCTTTGCCCTGCATTCCATATATATAAATAAACTCTTCCTACTCAACTAGTTACGATAAAGATCAAAATAAGGAATAGCATAGAAACATTTTCTCAAAGCAAGAAGTCCTTCTAAAAACAAAGACATAAAATAAAAAAAAATTGCAGTATTACTGTAAGTATGTGGTTTTCTCCTCCACTCTCCTCAAAAAGCAGCACCTTTCTCTTACTTCACAATACAATAAAGTGGGAGGTAAGGGATCATGAATACCTAAACCAATTAGAAGGAATAAAAGTAATGATGCTGGATGGATCTTGTCCTTCTGTCGCCTCCCCATAATAGTTGTCTTTTAAAAGATTGTCTTTTACATTGTTTTTTCTTCAAACTTTTCTTCTGGTGTTTTCATTTATTGTTGCTTGGTTGTTACACTGTAATGATTTGGGGATATTATAAAATGCTGTAAGAATTTGGCATTAAAAGACAACTTATGTTCCCTTTGATTAGGGAAGAAAGGCGGGATATTAAATAAACAAATAAATAAACAAACAAACATACAACTTTATCTCATAATAATAATATAAATAAGAAACTGCCGGCTAGAAACAGGGCTTTGGACCTTCCTGTGCTATCTTGTGTAACAGAGAGCAAATGTGCTTAGCATATCAGAAAAGATCCAACTCCATGTTTCCTCATGGAGCTTGATGAAAGTGGACAGTCTTATTATTCCTAGGGATACAGTGCAGTGGAAAAGTGTGTTGCAGTCTTGCAATAAAAGGGAAGTGGAGATCAGTGTATGTTTGAGGAACCCTTTTTGCAGAGAAGGAAGTTGTTAAAAGGAATATGTGTGGTATTGTTTCTTCCTACTTTCTCTCCTTTCTTCCTAAAGAGAAATAAAAAGGTTCAGAAATGAGAGGAAATAATAATAGCAGTAGTATTATTGGGGGCTGGAAAAAGATGAGGAGGAAGAAGAGGAGGATTTTGGAAAGAAGCCACTGGGCTCCCATATTATGCTAAACCATAAGTGGTTGGTTGCTTTAGATCTTAATTTAATATAGAAATAGGGATGCCTATTCTATGAATAAATCATACTTTGAAACCACAATTTATTATTAATTGATTGCAATTGTGACAAACTGGCATGATTTGCCAGTAGACATATATAGTTTACTCCTGGTTTAGTTTACACCTTTAAGTACCTGTAAACCTACTTGGAAAAGCAGATAAAGGGTAAGATAAAACACCCTGGAGCAGAGCAACCCACCACCCCCCGCCCCCGAACACTCTAATTTGCAATGTTATGATACACGTTTTCAATATTCAGGTTGCGTTGAGTGGTATGCCTAGGTACACTTTAAAAATTGTGAAATAAATACAAAAATTATTGTATGAGTATTTTGTCTTGATGCAATTTGTGGACATTTTTGTCAGAACCCTCAGGATGCATCTGGTGCTCCCATCTGTTCCTCCAACTGTACTGAAAGAAAAATTGCCTTGAGCCACTACCCCAGTTGATTGGCAGATAAAATAGTGCAGATGTCCCCATTGAAGAAGTTCTTCTGCCAGCAAATAATTGCACATTGATTCAAACTTGAAGAAAATAAGGCTAGCTATGGGTCCCTCCACCAACTGACCGGAATGAAGCATAAAATCTCCGTGCCTTATGCTTATAGAAGTTATTTCAATCAGTTTTGATACCATGTCTTGTAATGTTTTATTTTAATAGAGGCTTGGGTGGTCTTTTTAGGCCTAGGAGTATATTTGGAATGCTAAAGACAGATTATATGGTAACTCACAAAATAGTTGTCATGGAAGTTTGTCTCTTCATGTGATGGGTACCATGGTACATATTGTCAACAACAAAAGGATTGTGTTTACAAGACAGTAAGCAAGTAAAGCTACTTCCCCTCTAGCCCTTGTAGTTCCCCAAGATTCTTCTGTCTATCCTGCTTTGTTTTTAGGGAGTATAGTCACAAAGCAACTAGGCTGCATTTTGACTTTCTGAGAAGGTTCATGAGGTCTGCCTAACTATAGTTCAGAGCATCTTTCTTCAATAAAGATGTTGCTGTTTTGCAGCCTGCTTGCTTCACATTTATTTTTTAGATTATTAGCCAAGTGAGTCTGGCACCAAAAGAGGTATATAAAAATATCACACTACTTACTGCTGGTTGAATTTTATCATACTTTTAAAAAGAAAGTTTTAAATCAGAGGTTCCCAAACTTTCTCAGTTCATGGCACCCTAAGTGTCTCAGTAATTGTTTCACAGCACCTGTAGGCTAAAACTGTGAACTACTGCTGTGGTTTTCTCAAAAACTAAAAATATCCCATGGAGCCCTGGAGGCTGCAGTGCAAAGATCAAGAACTATGGACTTTAAATGATTGTTGAGACAAGATTTGGTATTCTTCAGATATAAACACTTCTGGAAAGTCACTGCTCTAAATGGCAAAATTGAACCCTTAGAAATAAGGAAACAACTCAGGACACTGAGTAGAATTGGCCAAAATATGACACATAAGAGGTTTTTGAGGAACGAAGGAAGGGGAAATCTACATTACGCTACAAACTTCTATTCCTCTGATGAGATTTCTTCTAACTTTCTTCCACCCTGCAAGTCCTTTATATATATGTTTGGGAGACCTTTAGGGCCAGATTTTGAGGTCAAGTGTGGAAGGTATATTACATGATTGTGATGGATCTATAAAAGCCAACTTAAAGAATTACACTTAAATTGTATCTCTGTTTTGCAAACATTGACCATAAGAATATACACATGCTGTCACATTAGAGGCTTAAATATGATAGGGGGAATAAGGAAAAGCACTGTATTTTTTTCTGAAGCTGCAGTATATAAATATTACAGTTCAGTTGTACTTGCCTGACACTGGTACCCAAAAACAGTGACTGGAATTAATTTATATGAACGCTCAATGTTTTGAAATGTCAGTTTTCAAGTCTCTATTATATGATTCTTAGGAAGAAGTGTAACAGGAAAAAAGAGAAATATTAGAGAAAAGACCGTTCATGCAATTATTCTTTGTCTGGGGAAACAACAGCTCAGTAGCTTGTTTTAGAAGGGAAAAATGTTGATTGAACTGTTTTGTACCCAGGCTCAACACTATGAAGAAGAAAAAAGAGCATTAAGCCACGAAATAATAGCCCTCAATAACCATTTGATAGAAGCCAAGGTGACAATCGATAAATTATCAGAAGATAATGTAAGTATTTTCTCTACTACAATATATAGAAAGGTAAAGGTAAAAATTATGACATAGGATAGAAATATAATGTTGCAAGTAATTCTGGAATTCTTTTGTTATCTTCAGCTATTAACTACAGGTAGTCCTTGTTTAGGGACTACTTCATTTAGCAACCATTTGCAATTATAACATGATGAAAAAGTAACTTTACAGCCAATTCTTGCATTTGTAACCTTTTCAGTCTAAAAAGCAAAGGAAAGATGAAATGAAATCAAAGTACAGTTATAGTTTCACTGACAGATTGCTTAGCTTAATGACCAAGTTGTTGGTCCCAATTGTGATCACTAAATAAGGACTACTTGTACTACATTTACGTACAGAACACTTATTTTACTTATTGAAGGTTTAGGAAAACATGTTTTTTCTAACAAATGGGAGAATGATCTCAGTATCAAATGGAACCAGCAACTACTGACACCTTCATTAAATTCTAATTATATGCTCTATTCTGGTCAACATCCAGTCTCTGATTCAGAACTATCACAGCCTCTGTTTGACAATATTCAAGTTTACTTTCCCTTAAAATAATTTTATGGTTACCTTCTTTTATACAGAATTTGAATTGGCAAACATTTAATTAAATGTTTTCCCCAATGCTCTTATGACATCAGTGAAGCCTTCCTTATTGGTTCGTATCAAATCAATGATTTGTATCTTTCTCTACCCTCTGAAGGAGAAACCACAATGCTTGGCCAAGTTCACTATCCAACAAATGCTAGGAAAATTAAAATCCCCATCACTACCATCCCATGTCTTCTTGAAAGAAGAGTAATTTGCTCCTGGAAAGCATCATCCCCATCTTCTCCTGATTGGGCAGGTGATAGTATACTGCTTTTATTCATCCCTCCATATATTTTAACCCAGATGCTCTTTAGAGCATCACCAAATGAATTCATTCACTTCAATTTCTACACAGGCATACATGCCTTTATTTACCATGCAACTTCTTTTTTTACTGCTCTTACTTCTTTGAACTAATTGCATCCTTTCATTGTTATGTTCCAAACATGGAGGTCATCCCATCAGCTTTGAAATAATGTATACTATAAAACGCACGAATATTATGAGCCAGTCTTTCTGATTTTTTATTTAATGGTTTACTAGGACACGTTTCAATGTTCTTCCTTATTTTTAGTGTACAAGTCATTATCTGATGTTGATACTATATATTTTCTTTTCTAATCCCCACAGGATTCAATTTAAACCCTTCTGATCAAGCTCATCAGTTTTAGGCAAACACATTTTTCAGATCTTCTAAGATATAATTCATTTTGTGCCAAGAAACTTATGCTGATCATCAAGTTTATGATCTAGCAAGTCACATGTAACATAACTTGCGCAATCCTTTAACTGGATTTAACTGTTTACAATCCTTTTCCCTCTTCCTTCCTAGATGTTCGATGCCCCTAATGATGTAAAACGTTGCACTTTTTAACAACCCCCACATGGATTACCAGGAAGTAATAATCGTTTAACTCGTAGAAGTTATTCTGTTGCATTCTGATCCATGCTCTTGTTCCAAAGAAATTAAAGTCTAGGAAATACACATTTATTTTAGTTTCTCAAAACTGTGAATCATGTATGTTCTTCAGTGATCTTCCATCCCATTTCCTATTCAGCAATATCCTTTTCTCCCTTTGAAGAGTCTAACTTATTTCTTTAGTTCCGATGACCCATAATATTTTCAATGCAATATATAGTTCACTTCTTACTTTGCATTGATTCCCACAAACTCATTATACTCACATTGAATACTGTAATCTTTTCTCCATCCTTGTTTCTGAAAAGAAAATGGCATATCAGAAGAAGCTTTTCATCATTGAGGAATATTTATATTCTTCAAAGTTCTTTTCTGCTTGGAGAAAATAGTGTACCAAGAGATTAATAGAAAAATCACAAAACTCGGATTAGCAGTTTGATCAACAATCAAATGGTAGATATAGACATGCAGATACTGTTCTGTATAATAGGAATTTTTCATTGAGTCCTTTGGGCTCTCAGAGCACCGAGCAACAACCAAGGACTGAGAGCATCAAAGTTCTTGACAGTTCAACCTTGAACTACATATATTCTCTTCTATTGGAAGAATTTTATGTGAAATGACTCCCTAATCTGGCAACCCACAGATTGCATTTGTCAGGATTCTTAGACTAAAATTAATCTGTAAGAATTCTGTTTTCCAGGTTTACATGATTTCACTTGGTTGCCAAGCTAAGATTTGCCTGAAGTTTCTTTGATGTGTCAAAATTTTATTAATGAGAGAGAAAGAGAAAGAGTTCCAAGATTCAAATTTTGGACCTCTTCTTCCTATATCTTGACTGTTCTTTTCTCAGGCTTGAAGTTCTGTGCCATATCCTTGTGTCCCAATGGTTTTCCTGAGCATGAGAATCAGAAATTCTTATTTCATCAACTTCAACCATTTTGTTATTAAACAATTGTTTGACCCTTATTCAATGTAAGGATATAGTAACCTTCTTACATCCATGGCAGTTAAACCCATTGCTTTTTCTCTGTTCCTTTCCCACACTTCTGTGGAGACTTTGCCCCGTACTTAGAGCATAGCGATGCTGGCTGTGATATCCATGTGCAGAGAACTGCTGGCTCTCGGTTCATTTCTTATAATATTTTCCCAGTTTCATGGTAGGCACAACTTCTAGAACCTGCAGTCACAACAAACCCAATAAAGATGCCAAGGTTAAGCTACTCTACATTATTATAAATCCATTTATTTTTAGAATAGGATGCTTTGGCAAAAATCACAAGAGCCTTCATGCAGAATTCATTTAGATAGTCACCATAATTTTCATAAACAACTCAAGTTGTTTGTGTGGATATTCTTTGTACATTACAACACATAGTAAAAGGCAAACAGAAACTCTTCTATGCTCAAGTAACTCATTATTCCTGCCTTGCAAAATTTGGTTTCTTTGGGGAAAGCCATTTTCACAAACAGATGACAATCTCAATCTAACCTATAAAATTAAAATAAGAATATAGCTGTAAGCATAAACCTGCTGAGTCGCAAGCAGTAATTTACATGGTGACCAACCCTCTATTGATTGGAAGAATTCAGATGAAACCATCTTCATTATATGGTTGTCCAGCAAGTGAGCATCTACCACTTATATAACTGGATGGATCATCATCAAAATGCTCTTATCTTTAGGAGATTTTTTCTTACATTCTGCCAAAATCTGCCTTCCTATAATTGTTCTAGCTCTACCAGAATTGAAAGAATATGTTTCAGAGAAAAGGATTCATATGTATCCTCTACCCAATAACTGGTTTGATGCTAGTGGTCTTTACTCAATTGGGACATCTACACCAGTGTAATCATGTCAGGAATTTACATTACAGTTATTAGTTGTGTTTGCACTATACAGAGATGATGTTTAAATGATAGATAGAATGCCATTTATATCTTATACGAATCACTCTACAAGGTATGAATTTTACCAAAAGGTCAGGTGAAATTATCTCCAGATTTCATTTTCATGGAAATACCATTTAAGCCCATTTATGTATAAATCAACCCAGCATTATTGGTGATAATAATAAACAATATTTTCAGAGCAAAACCAAGAGTTTTGATTTTTTTTTTGAATGGAACGATTCTGAGACCTACGCTGATTAAAGCAAACAGCATCAGTCTGGACTTTGAGGCCAACATAGATATGTTCAAACTTGGCTCAAGTCTTTTTTATATTTTTGCTTGCCATGCTTTGTGCTTGTTAAGTAAGAACATTTGAACAGCACAATTGTACCTATCTCCTCAGTAAAACTCAGTGAATTGGATGAGGTTTACTATGTATTAAATGCATAATAGGTGTTATCAGGAAATTCACAAAAGAAAAGTTTTTCATACCACCATCTCTCTACAGTCATTGAACTCCTAAAGAACCTACTTAGGAGACTTGTAGACTCCACTTAAACCAAGAAGGAGACTGGCAGAACTGCTGGAAAACAGGAGATTTGCTCATAATCAAGCTTGGATGTTGATAAATTCCTGCATTTACAGAAGAGAGCATTTTGTCCATTTCTTCCACTGGACCTGGATTCCCATGTCAGCCAGGAGAGTTATTGGCTTTTCAGGGGGGGAAATCAGGAGCCAGTAGTAACTATAGATGGAAGGATCTGTAAGTCTTAGAATTGGAAGGAGCCTTTTCAGCCATTCATTCCAACTCCCTGCAGAAATGTTCCTTTTGTGTATTTCCTTAATTCAATTTAGGCTCCTCCAAGTAATTGCATTCTTGGACTAAACTGAGATCTTTGTAAATACTGACCTTTTAGATTCTAAAGAAAGAAAAAAAATGTAAATGTTTTTAATGTGCAATGGTTATTTTTTAGCCAAATCAGTTTTCATATGAAAAACCACCATACAAATGGCATTTGAGTACATCAATAGCTGGGCAGATTAAATTGAAAATATGTTGCAATTAAGCTGCTAGGTTACTATTATCACCCCTTTCACCAAATTGCCAAAATAAAAATTCTCATTTTCTTCAGGGGTGAAATGAATGATAATTACTCTAATAAATATATCTGCCAATTCTGAGAAACAATGGCTGAATCTATCGTGGTTGAAGTAGTTCTCCTACATCAGATAACCTACCAGCCACTAACCTATGTAGCTATTTAGTCTTGGCCAGTGTAAAATGATTTTTCTCTGTAGTCTTAAAATGTAAATGTAGACTCCAAATACTTTCACATGGCATATATTCATTTAAGTCCAGATTGGTTAAAATTGGAATATTTCAAAATGTTTTTATTCCTGTTTCTACAAATGAGCTGGCCACATGGGTAGTTGCCTGCTCTTGAACAGAACTAACTAAGAACTCATGTGAGTGCGTGGATCTTCAACCATGATCATCTTTATACAAACAGTGCATAACACGTTTTTGAAGATTGGATTCAATATTTGGAATGTGCCACTCAATTAAATTAGTGCTTCGGTTGTCTTTGGGCAATTTTCTTAGTCTTAGGTGAAATTAGAGGTAGAAGGTTTAGTAGCTATAAGAGCTAAATAGACATTAAATGCAAGACTGAAATGCTGAGCAGGGCAGAAATATACTTCCTCCCCTGGGAGTCAGTATGTATTCCCACATCTTTCCAGTTCGTTGCCATTCAGTTTTATGAACACCATAAGTAAATAGAAAACAAAACCATTTGAATTAAAGATTGCCCATATTTTCTGTGATTTAATCATGCATCCAAGTGGCCTTTAATCAGTGTTTCTTTCATTTTTTTGAAATAAGCATTTATAGAGACAGCAAAAATCCTAATCCATAAAAAGAAAAATAATGAAATTGGATTTTTGGAAATGTCTTCATTATACTCATTTTGAAAATTGAAGTTGCTGGATAGAATAATAACAGGCTTAAGTTGACATTCAGTTGTGTTTTATTGCATTGCATAACTATATGTAATATAGCCATGATTGTCTTGGTCAATGAGTTATTTCTGACTTCCATTTATTATTGTTCTACTTGGGAGAATGACAATTAATTCATGGAGACTTCTTATCCCTTTAAAATGAGATATTTGAGAGCGTGGACATTGTCCAATACAACCTTCCAGACTCATATGAAAGTGTCTGGATTCTAATACAATAAACCTTTTGTTATCACATCATCATTTGGGATAAAACTTTAAATTTATTCTGTTCTTTCTCAGATCTCTGACGGCAGCTTTTGGGATGTTGTGGTAGAACTAATAATTTTAAATGTCATTTCATGTTATTTTTCAGGAGCTCTATAGAAAGGATTGCAATTTAGCTGCTCAGCTGCTCCAGTGTAGCAAGAATTACGACAGGGCGCATAAGCTTTCTGAGGTAACATAAATAAATATATCAGTAAAACTCATCAATGTGCTTGCTATCAAGGCCTAATTCTTCTTCGCAAGAACTGTGAGATGGAAGCAGCAGGATGGATGCTCTGGTGCAGTGCCTAGGCAAGAAATAGGCAGCAGAGGGAGAAGTAACCAAGGAATCCAAGGGCAAGTCCATGTTCACTAACTATCATGAGAAGGTCACTAAGATATAATGCCATGACAGTAACATTCACTTACTGGGATGGAGAAGAGAATTTGGGTTGGATCGTAAATTGAAACAACTGGATGACAAAATACTAAGGATTGGTGGATATTAATGCAACCATGTTTGAGTCCAATAGCTGCAAGGCCAAGATGCAAGAATGTACAAGAAGCTCCATGTTTCCTGTACATTATTTTGATTTGCTTATATTGTCATAAACAAACTTCCATGGATTATAGGCTGCTTAAAATCATAAAAACAATACAATCACTCAGCTGCATCCCCTCTTAATAGTGTTATATGGTTAATTGGGATTTTTCTTACCACAAACTCTGCAGAAAAGGATATCCTGAGTATTACTAGAGTAGAGGCTATCCCAGACTCAACTGCCAAACTAACAGGGTAAATGGTGGGAAATTCAGTATTTTGCCTGGAGCAACAAAATATTTAAGGACATTCTACCCAACAACATACTGTATATCTGCATATCCATCTAGCTATTCTTGTGAACTTCCCAAACGTATCTAATGTACCAGTTTGGGAGACATGAAGTACTTTCCTAGACTTATCTAAAACTCTTGCTTTGCCAAACTGTACTCCTCTAGATGATTATGGCAATTTTGGATTCTGGAAGTTGGAGCCCTGCCGTATGTGGAAAGCATCTGTTCAGTGTAGTTCAGCAATTCCTACAGATTAGCAGCTTTGTCTTTGGACTGGGAACCTGTCAAAGCATCATATGAAATGCCTGGGCATATGTGTATGTGTATATCTACAGAGGCGCAGACATATGCCTATGCATATACTTAGATATAATTCTGACTTTGGCATTCTTGTGCAAGATCTTGCAACCTCGTGGGATTTCAGTGCTTTGTTTTGTTTTCTTTTATTTTGCTATGGAGCAGCCAGGATGCCTTTTGAGGGTCCTGCAGACATCTCATTGCTGTGCTTGCCTAACCTACTTAACCAGGTCAGTTAAAGACCTAGAAATTACATTTGCACAGTATGCTCATTTGAAATCTAAATCGCAGTTTTAAAAAAATCCTAATTAAACTTGAAAAGGTTTAAGAAAGAAGAAATAAAGAATGAGTAAAAACCTTAACCGTTAAGCTTTTGTGATATGATTTTAAAAAAACACTGTGCATTCTTCATATTGGATTCAGTCATGTTTATTTCATGTTTAGCTCAAAAGTCATAGAATTTATTTATTTATTCATTTACTTGCATCCGTTTAAAGAATGCCCAACTGGACATTAGTCATAATTAAAAGGGGGGAAACAAAAAAAGAAATGGATGATATGCATCTGGAAAGACTAAATACAAGAAAACCAACTAACAAAAGCTCACAGGGCTCACTCACCATCTTGTCCTAAAGTCAGAAAAAGTAGCCAGGTGTTCAGTACTTTACAGAACTTCATCAGTGTGTTCATCAGTGTGATCGACCCCGAGAGCCCTGCCGTGCAGGGTTCCTCAGGGGTCCATCCTCTCCCCCCTCCTGTTTAATATTTACATGAAGCCGCTGGGGGAGATCATCCGTCGCCATGGGGTAGGGTATCACCAGTATGCTGATGATACCCAGTTGTACATCTCGACCCCTGGCGGGACCAGTGAGGCCGTCGAGGTGATGTCCCGGTGCCTGGAGGCTGTGAGGATCTGGATGGGGACCAATAGACTCAGACTCAACCCTGACAAGACCGAATGGCTGTATGTACTGCCTCCACGTAGTCCAGTTGAGATTCCAACTTTGGTTCTGGGGGGAGAGAAATTGCTTCCCTCAGATTGGGTCCGGAACTTGGGAGTCCGCCTGGATTCACAGCTTCAATTCGATCACCATCTAACGGCTGTGACCAGGGGGGCCTTCGCGCAGGTTCGCCTGTTGCGCCAGTTGCGACCCCTCCTGGACCAGGGGGCACTACATGCGGTTGCTCATGCCCTGGTCATCTCTCGTTTAGACTACTGCAACGCGCTCTACATGGGGCTGCCCTTGAAGAGCACCCGGAGACTTCAACTGGTACAGAATGCGGCCGC
>JANHGC010002731.1:126793-137248 GCA_027560395.1 Boaedon fuliginosus | reverse complement strand
AATTATCAACTATTTATTTTATTTTATTATTTATTTTATTATCTGCCTCCTTTTCCCACCAACAGGAAGTTTCTGTTTTTCTCTCTCCTTCTTGCTGGGCTTTTAAAATCCATTGGCGGCGTTTTTCAAAGCACCACGGATGCTCGGCTTAATTATTTAATTAATAATGTAGCTAATAACTTAATACTGTAGTAATTCATGACTGTTAAATCATTGTTGAGTTCTTATTCTTAAATTCCTACGCCGCCCGTCTCATCTCAGTGGCTCTGGGCCACTGACAACATCAGAATAAAACCGTAGGAACTCACAAACGAAAGCCTAAATCGCAGCTCTTCCCCTGGGCCCCTCTTGGCAGCCCTTCTCCCCAGGAGATCTTGACTCGGGACGAACCACTCACCCACAGCCTTCAGTCCACCCAAGGATAAGATGCTCCACGGCACCAACTTTTCCTGCTCTTTGGAGTTTTCCTTTTTTAAAATTTCCAGCGGGGGGTGGGGGGTGGAATAGCTAAAAATGCAGCAGAAATGTTGCAGCGGAAATGAACCCAGGTAGCAAGTTTTCCCACAAACGTTTAGGGCCTCTGAGATCCTTACTTGCTTTCTTACAGATGTTTCCTTAGGACCTCACTTACTATAGGTCCTCCTCGCTGCTGGAAGGGGTGCGCAAGGCCTGCCATCAGCGGGAGTTTCAATCCCAGCTACTTTCCCTCCCGTGTCGGAATAGGTTTGCAGAATAACAGAGTTGGAAGGGACCTTGGAGGTCTTCTAGTCCAGCCCCCTTCTCAAGCAGGAGAGCCTGGTCTACACCAGTTCATAAAAAATGGCTGTCCGGCCTCTTCTTAAAACTTTGAAGGGAAGTCGTTTCACCCATCAATTGTTCTCGATGTTAGGACGTTTCTCCTTCGTTCTAGGTTGCTTCTAGAAACTTCTCCTTAGGTCTAGGATGCTTCCAAGGACATGTAGGCACGAAAGGACGGAAGAGATTAGCCCACCACACATTTCGGACTCCTCAAGCAACACCTCGACGAGAGGCAATTTTCCTTCCCCTTAGAAGCCTGGAAACGTCTGTTTCATTTTCAGCGCTTACATTTCATATTGAAGCTTCCAGTCACCCCATTCTATGGGGGGGGGGATGTGTGGGGCAACTCCATACTTTGGCCCTGGGTGCAATTTAGCAGGCTCTCCCCAAGGCAGAAAGTTGCAGGAACCTTGAGGTTCACTGGCTGCCCACGAAGACACGGCAAGGATGCTACTCTCCAGTTCAGAATGATGGGAATCAAAACACCCGTCCCTTTAAACTTGTTATTCTGCAAGATCTATCAGGACCCATCCCCGATACGCATTCTTTTCAGGAATGTGGTTGTCTAAGCACCGCGGAGCCAAATAATCGTGGTGCATCTTCCGGATAACAGAATAATTCTAAAAAAACGATACGCTGCGCTAGGCTATTTTGAAATAAAACTATGCACAAATTATCTTCAAACGGAGTTATTATTGCAAGGACCACTCAGAGGAAATGCTCTCTATCCTAAAAGCTTCTTCGCCATTCCACCTTTCATCCTTATTTTGAATATCCACAGTAGGAATAGTTTCCTGGACAATTCGAGTTTGATTTCAAATGTTTTCTCTGGCATCTTAATGTAAATCTGCACGAACACCATGAACCAGATAAACAAGCAGATAGATAGATGATAGATAGGAGATAGATAAAGAAAGAAAGAAAGAAAGGAAGGAAGGAAGGAAGGAAGGAAGGAAGAAAGGAAGGAAGGAAGAAAAAAGAAAGAAAAAAGAAAGAAAGAAATCTACCTTTGCAAAATGCTCCTTTGGGGTCAAGAATTAGCTCTGTCTTTTCTGATGCCTTCAGCAACAAATGTTTGGGGAATGAAAGCGTTTCAGGTAAATGGAGACACCTTCACCGGGTTAAGCGGCAGGTTTTGTTCGCAGGTTTCTTTCTCCAGAGTTTTAGGAGAAGAAGAGAGGTGCCAGGAGAAAGGGAAAGCTGGACTCGAGCAAGGTCCGCTCCTGGAGGGATGAATGGGGAACTCCGCTCACATTTCCTTGAAAGCAGCCGGGCGCTGGACGCGAACATTTGCAGGGCAAGGGGCGGAATCCAGTTAGGCAAGCGAACTCCGCGGGAAGACACTGGAGCGTGCATAATGCGCGCCCGTGAAGTGTTCGGGCTGTTTGCAAAAGAAGCTCTCGGTCTCCCTCTCCCTTGGCCGATTCCGCTCAGCCGTTTCAAGAGAGGAGGAGGAGGAGGAGGACGAGAATAGATTTTATAGCCGTCCGCTCGCACACGCGCTACACATGCCTCGTAAAAAAAAACCCCGAAAGCAACTCGAGAGGCGGCTGGAAAAGTGGCGACCCCCGGGGGCTCATTGTCAACAGGAAACTTAAGCATCCGATGTACTTTAGCCCCACCACACACAGAGACCCGAGTTACCTTTCTGGGATGCTTCCTCCAGGTGCTCCATTCTGAAGGGGGCAGGGGATCCCCTCTTCCTCCAGCTAATCGAGCCCCCCCTACATGGGGGGGCAGACAATGTCGGGTGGGGGGCGTCCTTTGACCGCGGGGCTTTAGAGACCCCGCGGGGCAGCTGCGGCGGAGAAAACTTTCCCGACGTGTTGCTCCGCGGGGGCTGGCATCCCCACCGAGGCTCCTCCAGGGGAAGCCACCTCCACGCAGACCCACACTCACGTGCACAAGCCACGCAGGCAAACGACTCCCCAGTCCGGGATTTGCACGAGGCCGGCGGTTCCTCACCTGCTTCCTTTTCCAGAGACCCCCAGAGACCCCCTTGGCCGAGCTCTGCGGCTCCTCTCCCTCGGGGGGGGGGAGCGGGAATCAACTCACATTCGGTTGAGAATTACGGGGGTCCCGAGGTTTGGGAGAGAGGGTAGCGGACCCCCCACCTGTTCAGGCAGAAAGCCCGGGACCCTTCCCCGCTGGCCTTCGGTGGGGCTGCCGGCCCCACTTGCCCGCATGGCTTGGCGGAGTTCTCCTGGGTGGGAGAAGCGCGGGCCCCGCTGGTGTCTGCGGATGACTTCACCTCCCTAGCTCGCTCCCCGTAGTCCCCTTGCAGTGTCTTTCCCTCCGCTTCTTTCGCTGACTTTAAGGCTCCCGGCTCATCAGCACCGTCGCAATTCGGAGTGATTAACTATTTCCTCACTAGGGAAGGGAGGGAAGGAAGGAGCGAGAGAGGAAGGGAGGGAGTGAGGAGAAGCAAGGGGTCCGAGAGGAAGGAGGGAAAGTGGGTGAGAGGGAAGGAGGAAGGAAGCAGGGAGAGAGGGAGGGAGGGAGGAAGAAAGGAAGAGGGGGAGGAAGGAGAGAGAGAGGAAAGAAGGAGGGGGAGAGAGGAAGGAGGGAGGGCGGAAGAAAGGATGATAGGAAAGTAGGAAAGAAGGAAAGAAGGAAGGAAAGAAGGAAAGAAGGACTCCACATCTTGAGCTTGGGCCAAGAGGAATTCATGTGCTCGGGGTGCTCTGTAATATTTATTTATTATTTATTATTACACTTTTATGCCGCCCAACTCCTGAAGGACTCTGGGCGGCTTACAACATGGATAGCAATAGCACTCAGATTTTATATACTGCTTATCAGAGCTTTACAACACTCCCCAGGCAGTTACAAAGTCAGCTTATTGCCCCCAAACAATCTGGATCCTCATCTTTAAGAAAACAGCCAAGCACAAAAAACATCTTTAAGAAAGCAACCAAGCTCAAAGAGCACCAAGAAACCCAGTTAATATATATGCCAGGTTGTGTATTAAAGGAAAAGAAACCATATATATGCATAGCTATCAATTTTGGTAGAGCTCCTAGAATACACATTTGGTCATAATCCACATAGGATGACCATATGAGGCCCTCTTCTGGCATCCAAAACACCTTATTAGACAAGATAAATGTTTTTTGATAAATAGGAGGAATTTAAAATTACTAAATAAGTTCCTTAAATTTAAGTTTTGTGTCTTATTGCAATTCTTTCACTTTAATTATCCTAAAATCCCTCAAAATCTACAATTTAAGGCATTGTTTTGTACTGATACAAATAGCCCCCATCCTATGCCTGGTCACAACCATCAATCAAACTTATAACAGACCACCACCACCCCAGAAAAAGGACTTACAGTCCAGTTTATAAGTTCTGATATCCCCCTCCTGCAGTGACATGACTACATTCCACATGTTCTAATACAATCATCTGGATTTACAGTGTTTGCAGCCTCCTGAGATTCCATGACCATAGTTTATGACTTTTCCCCCAAACAACTTTTTTTTACTTCTGGTTTGTGGAAAACTGCCCCATAGTGAGCAATAGGTTCACTTAACAATCACATTTGCTTAAATGATTGCTGCATTCATTTTATGACTTCCATGTTTGCTTGACAACTGCCCCCCCCAGTCATGAAATTGGGTCTAGTCATGTGGCGATGTGCTGTATGACCATCACAGTGTACAACAGCAATTGTGGGGTTCAATTATGACCTAACTCAAGGAATACCCATATCATCCACAAACATAAGAAGAAGGAGAGGAGTAAAAATATCATTGTTGGCTGATAGAAAAAAAAAGTCAAGAGTTGATAGGACACCACAAGGAAATCTCAAAACGACAGGCTAAATTGGGAATTGTAAAAAGTATCCCAAGAGGAAAAAAAAAACCGACTTCCATATTGTTGCCAAGGAAACCATATATACCTATTCATGAAGTTGCTAGGAGTTATATGTGCTCAAGGGAAATTTTACTTTCCCCCACTCGGATGAAGTCAGACATCACCAGTACAGCCTTGGAATCCAATCAGAGGGAAGATGAATTGCATTAATAAAATTGTGCATCTTTAGTCAATATTATTTGCTTTTTATCTGTTAGCACAATCAACCAGATAGACCTCCTTCACAAATTAATTTTGAAAACAATCCCAAGTCACTGGGTTATAGGACCATTTTATGTCTGTTTGCCAGGCTGGAAGTCTCACTGGGATCTAAGGTGTGTGTTTTTTCCAAGCAAAACTATTTGTAGGGTTGCAGACTTAGTTTTGTGGACTCACAAAAAAATCAATATGGGAGTCTTTGGACTTCTGGGCTCTAAGTTAGCTTTCAGGTTCCATGCTTTGTCACCATCTCTTTCTTCATTACAGCTGAGAAAACGAGAACAGTTGCTTTCATGGCTTCATGGCCTATGAAGGATATGGTTTCAGTACGTGTGAAGTGCATGCTGCTGTGCTGCAGATGTTCATATACCATAAGATTGGGCTTTGTGGGGAGATTGGGACCATTGAGTTATCTTGTAAAAAAATTATGGCCATATCAGAATATTTTTAATGTGCTTTCTTTGCCGAATGCTGTTACTTGCCTTTATGTTGACAGAGACTGATTATCAAGATGAATGCATTTTGTTAGAACTCAATTCCATTAACACATCCCACTTGCAAAAAGCTTCTTTACAAGAAGAAGATCTAGTTACTATAGAACTCTGCCCTATTGATTTATTGTGGTTCTGAAATGAAAGCTTTTTCCTGAAAGCTACATTTGGCCTTATTGTAGTACAGCTGTACCAAAGTCTTATTCTTGCCATTTGGAATTTATGCTCAGAGCCATTACCGAACCCAACATTTAGGGCATCTTGTTAGGCAAATTGAATGGGGCACTTCAGATTGCTGTGTGTGGTAGCCTCCTTACTGTTTCTGTTAAGTTTCAAATGGAGGACAGCACTGTCCTTGCCCTACAATCTTTCCTGTGCATCCAGAACTTGCCTGTTACTTGTGTATTTAAAAAAAAACCAGGTTCAATTGCAAGCCCAGTCAGCTTCTGCCAGTGGAATAGGCAGTGCTGTTTTTCCCCTTAAGGCTTCTTTAACCTAGCTTGAAATTATTGCTCACAATCATGTCAATGAGGAATAACTTTATGTCACAGGAACAAGCTTATTTTGACAGTGGAAGTAAGTGGAAATACAACCTGCAATCCTCAAGATTAAAATTACTGTTAATTTGCAAACGTGTCTTCCTTATTTAACAGTAACTTTTTGGTGCGGTATATTAGTGTATTGATATCAATCCAAAAAGGACAAAGGAGAAGATATTCGTATATTTAAACATCTTCCCTCTATGAGGCAGGACAGCATATAACATATAAACACATAACAAATAGCTAACTCCTTTATTCAACCAGGGCAATCTGCCATGTTTGAACATCTGAGTTAATAATTCATTCATGGTAGGAGCCTTTTTATTTATTATTGTTTTCTTTCACTTTAAAAGCCACATTTGTAGGCTTCGATAACTGGGATTTCTAGATCATAAGCTTTACTGTTTACAATCCTTTTATATATTTTTCTTCTCCTTCCCTACATTTATTTCAGCTGCCAGCTGAATTTCAGGAACGTGTCAGCCTCCACCTAGAAAAGCATGGATGCAGCCTCTCGGTACCTCTGTGTCATACATCATTTGCCGATAACATACCAACTTGTGTCATTGCAAAAGTCCTGGAAAAGCCTGATCCAAACAATCTTTCTCCCCACATGTCAAGCCCATCAAGCAGAGATCTTGCCTTCCAAGAATCTCTTGGAAAACTTGGCCAAAAACCTCAGTACAAGTCCGACATCTACTGCAGTGATACAGCTCTTTACTGCCCTGAGGAAAGAAGGCGGGAGAGAAGGCAGAGTGTAGACATGCAAGTAAAGGGCGTTGGGTTCTTGAGGTCTCAGAATTCCACTGACAGTACTGTTGAAGAAGATGGCTTCCATTCCAGCTTCTCTCATGAAGCTTTTCCAGAATATGTTACCTCTCTACCTACTTCTAGTTCCTACTCCAGCTTTAGTGTAACGTCTGAGGAGAAGGAGAATGCCCAAGCTAGCACTTTGACAGCCTCCCAGCAAGCCATTTACCTGAGCAGCCGTGATGAGATGTTTGAAAGAAAGCCATCTTCAGGTTATGAGCAGGGGAGTCCAAGGTTTGCCAAGGCTAAATCTATTCAGCACATGGAGCTGGCAGATGACAATGAGAACTCCCCTACTTTCACTAGGACTATGTCACCTTACGCAAGCGAGCCTTATCATTTCTCGGCCATAACAACTCAACAAGCTTTAGCATCACAGAAGATGCGCAGTGAAAGCAGGAATTCCCATTTGTCAGAAGAAGATCTACCTGGACAGTGGAGACAGCTTAGTGTGGAAGATATTGGTGCATATTCTTACAGGAACAGTGGCAGGCTTTCTCCCTGCAGCTTTTCAGAGCAGTATTACAGAAGTCCTATAAAGAAAGGAGACAGTCGATCAAGTCCCATTTATGCTAGTTACAAAGGTGATAGCTTCTCAGAGGGAGATGATATTTGTCAAAGTAGACTTTTGAACTCTTGCTTTCTGAGGACAGACAGTGGTCTGAATATTGACATAAGTACCAGTTGTAAGCAGGACAAATTGCCCTCTTATAAAACAAAAGAACTGAGGGACAAAAAAAGTGAAAGAATCACAGTCCAGGTATGCAGTAGCAAAAGCATTGATGGGAGTCCTGTGTTGAAAAGAGAATATGTTGACGTTAGTCCAAACAGTTCAGCTGAGTCCCTCAACCATAGTTCTATGGAGGCTTCAGAGATCCATCAGTCTTCCGTCGAGCAAGGAAGCCATTCAAGCCTCCATAGCAAGCAGCAGCAGTTTCAACGGACTGGAAGTACAGGCTTAAGTCGAAAGGACAGCCTCACAAAAGCACAATTGTATGGAACCCTCCTTAATTGAAACATCTTCCAAAGCTGCAATAAGGAGATAGATAGAATGAGACAGAACAGCAGCTATGATGACATTTGACACGCCCAGTATCCTGTAGGTTTCTGAGAATATATATATGTATGTATGTGTATACATATACACATGTATGTATATACATGCACATATACATATACACATATGTATATACACGTGTGTGTATAGAGAGAGAGAGAGACAGAGAGAGAACATACACATACAAACAGTCACAGTGGTACTGTTTTAAGCAGGAAAAATGATAAAACCTGTTAAAAGGAAAGAAAAAATATTACAAGACACTTTTCACATACAGTAAAGACTTTTCCATCTTGGATACAACCCTTTGCCCACTTTTATAACCTAATATATTTTTATAAACAAAACAGTATTTATTAGATTATCCTTAGTACTCTCAAGCACTTTGAGTGACATTTTTTGTCCCCTTCAAGTAAGTTTCTTATTTATTTTTTGTGCATGAGGCCACATGTGCCTAAATTCTTGGAGGGAAAGGGTTAAAAGAGAAAGAAGGAGCAAGAGAGAAAAAGAAGGGGAAAACTTTTGCAAGGACAAATCAGACCCTATAAGATTTTAAAATGTAGATTGTGTGCAGTGCAAGATATATAAGAATGTGATATTATAAAGAAATCTATTTTTAAATGAAATGGAATCAAAACAAACCACAAAGTTATTTAATACATATGTATTTAGGAGAAAAAAAACTGGGGGGAAATGAATGCACAAAATGATACAGATATTTTGGTTTGTCTGTCCCATTGTGTTTCAACTTCCCAACACTGTACACTACCTCAAAATTAATTGAGGGGTTCTTTGGTCACTTATTTTCTGTAAGCTTGCATTTATATTGTCTCAACTGCATGGAGTGTCACAACTAGTACTGTATTTTGCATTACTTAATAAAAGGCACCAGTGAAAATGTTTTGATTTTTTTCTCATTAAAAGATATTCTGACAGGATGTTGTTACTGTGTATTCAATGGTTAACGCCAAAACACATGGTACTTGGGCAATCTCAGGACTGTCAAACTCGCGATCTGTGGGCTGGATGCCTCATGCGCTGGCCACGCCCATGCCCGATTTATGAAGGAAAAAAGTCACACTACATCACGTGATGATGTGAGTTTGACACCCCTATGCTACATCATACCAAGCCTCAATGAGCTGCCGGCTCGAGTTCCCCAATTGGGTGAAGAGAGGCGGGATATAAATCAAAGAAATAAAATGACTGGTTGGAGACCAGTCATTACCAAGCCTCAATGACAATGGGGAGCACTGATGGTGAGCAGTGCTCCCCATGATGTTTGTAATGAACGTGACTGATGAATAAATGCAAAATTATGAACCAGACAACCATGTTCATAGGAAGCCCTCTGTTTACTACAGTTTTTCAACCATAATAGAGTACTTGGAGTTGCCTACCAATTTCTATGCCTACCAATGTCTGTTTATGAACTCCAAAATAGCTTCACCACACCACCATAATGAAATTGCATGCTCAGAACAGGAATTGATTATCATGGTTAGGAATTCTGAAGACTTTAATCCCAATTGATCTGGAAGATGCCTAAAGACAGCCAATACAGGATCATAGGAAGTTAGTTAATATGAATAAGTGAGATCAGTATTGTCAGTATTGACTAGAGTAGGTGTGTCAAACTCACAGCCCAGATGCGTCACGCGCTGTCCATGCCCATGCCAGGTTTGGCAAAGGGGTAAAAAGTTGCAATACATCATGTGACAATGTGAGTTTGACATTCCTGGACTAGAGCAAAATGTGTAATATCAAGAAGGAATTTTCTTCTTATATAATTGGATGTGTTGGATCTGTGTCTGACACAGAGCTCTTCAGCTGCCTCACATAAGTTTCTAAAATCTGCCACTCATCCACAGACCCTCTAGCAATCATCACTAATTGTTTTTTCCTGGCACCATGAAAAGTATTGCTGCTGCTATTGGTCTATCTATGGATTTATGTATCATTTTGCTTCCATTTTTGAGTATCTAAGGTTTGACTAAATATCTCCTTTATTTCTGTAACCCCCTGGATGTGTGCTCTTGATTAAAATGAACAGCATCGGATTAAATTGGTGAAGTTCTTCAAAATTCCTTTTAAAGTTGAGATGCACCATAAGATCATGGAAAGAGTTGGATTAAGGTTTCAAGGAAATCTTGATGCAAGTAATTGTTCAGTCCTGTAATCCCTTGCCAGCCTTAGGCAACTTCCTGTACCTTAGCTTAATTTATTGGGCAAGGATAGTTTTATGATTAAGTGGATGAGTGCCAATTATTCAATTATACATTTTAGAACATTAATTGTTGAATTGTGTTCATGGTAAATGGTTCATTGGGACCCTTTTGCTTAAAGGACAGGTGAAAAGCTTCTCTTTTTTTAATCCAACATCCTGTTTTCAAGAGAGGCTAAACAGATCCTTCTAGAACAGGGCTTTCAATGTCCCGTCCCACGGGACAGATGCAGGGATGAGTTCCTACTGGATTGCTGGTTACCCGCTTTGTGGGCGCGCTTCCCGATCGCCTGTTAAATGTGCACTGTGCACGATTGACTTCAAAATCTTTGTGATGTTCTGCAAGCACTCTGATCCAACAGCTGCACAGCAGCTATCTGCGGAGCTGTTGGATCAGAATGCTTGCAGAACACCATGAAGATTTCGAAGTCAATTGCGCGCAGTGCGTGTTTGACAGGC